>JAJNBT010051895.1:0-20240 GCA_028455955.1 Notopais sp. p TS-2021 | reverse complement strand
TAGAGCATTTCTGTGTCTGAATTTAAGGGTCCAAGAATCGACCTTGTTTAGACATAGAAAACCCCTACAGGAATTGATGATAGACTAACGAGAAACCTGCTCCACATTGATTGGTGGGGTCCTGAAAGTTTAGTTGAAATCATCAAGAGAAAAAATAGTGACAAAGTGAAAATTAGAAAAAGTTTCTCGAAGTAAACAAATACGGTAGTCCATCTTCAGTATTAAAGGACTAGAAAGAAAATCGAATTCACGTAAAATCGAATTAAATATTGTATCGAATTTATTCTACAAATTTAATTCCTATGAGGGAAAATCAGCAGATGAAATATTCATAGCTGATTGAAAGATTATATTCAATTTGATTTGAAGCAGGAAGTGATTTAAATCGACACCTGAAAGATTAAAAAACACAAAATCTGTAAGTACAAAATATTTATTTCTACATAACTATTAAGAAATTGTACAACATTCATCAATAAGAAGAAAGTTTTAAAATCATCATTGTCAACATTGATCCAGTACTAATAGAATACAGTTTTGTGAATTTAATCAATCAAAATTCGTAGCCTATATTGAGCCGCAAGGGGTAAATTAATGCAAAAGTTTCTAATTTACTATCAAGCATAATTTACTCATTCTTAAGAAATATCCTATACCCGTCCAATATGCAATTAATCATGGGATCTGATAATATAACGTTCTAATTCATTCTTCACGCATTTGTATTACAAACGAACACGAGCTGTCGCAAACTAGCTAGCGATTTACAAATTTTTTTCCAAAAAAGGAGAACCAAAAAGACGGATTATGCTTTAGTGTACAGTTATATTTTGACGTGAATGGTTATTGCATTGGATTGATCCTATATAATTCCCAAGAAAAACCCTCCAAATCGATAATTACTAATATTTTTTCGTGAAAAACAGTTCAGTTTATAAATTTTAATATTCAAAAATTTAAATTTATTTATAAAAATCAAATTGTGGATTAAAAATATCAATTAGAACGAATTTGAAACAAACGCGTGGTAATATGTCATTTTAAGGACAGACAAGTGACTCAAAAAGCACAGCGGCATCGATACCAAATTCTCTATCGTATCATAAATCATACTTATTGGTATCGAAAATTAAAATCGAGAGGCAGATTATAATTTATTTCGAAAGATCTAGAGTAGACATTCAATTGATGTATTAAAAATAAAATCTTTTTATACATTATATGTTATTAATTCGGTTGATTAATATTTCTTCATTAATTAATTGTTTAGTGACATAGAAACTTTAAGCCTCATTTAAACACAGTTACTAGTTAACTGATTAAATTTTTTCATCCCTACTAACAAATTGAGGGGGGCTTTGAAACAGTACTCGAATATTGCAACACCGCAGATAAATCATTGCAATTAAATTAAAAGATCGTATAGAATAAAAATTATTCAAAGTTGACAAATTAAACTGATAATATCTACATTTAATCATGACAAATTTTTTCCAGATTCACTTGCTATCTACAGATATAAAATTTATAAAAGCGTTATTATGTTGCGAATCGCAATCCTAGGCCATAGCCACGTTAACCAGCTGCAGGGGTACATTCGGACAAATCCAATCGAGCCAACTTTTAGTAACAGAATAAAATATTATTGTATTCCGGGCTCGAGGTACAGCGACTGGGTTGAGAATCGGGATCAATTCGCCACGATCGAGTCGTTCAGACCTCATATTATTATAGTTTTGCTTGGGGGTAACGAAATAAATAATACCGGTTCTGACACACGTCTTAAGGAGAACGTAAGACAGTTTTATAACCGGTTGATGCACGAATTCCCTAGGGCAATATACCTCCAGCAACAGATTGAGCATCGATACTATACTAGAGGGAACAGGTTCGAGGCTCCACAATACACGGAATTTAGGTTGAGGGTCAATCGGCTGAATCAGTACGTTCGAAGACTAAAGTACATACACCATCTTATTTTAGTCAACGGGCGTAATAGGATCGACTCCCGAGAACACTTTCAGCAGGACGGTGTTCACTACAGTATAGCTGGATTAAGGGTACTCAGTAGAGCGGTCTTCACGTCTATTGAGTACGCCTATTTAAAACATTTCACATAAAAGTCTAGCGCTTTAAGGTTGGTTTCTATCCAACAGGTGGTCGTGTGAAACCACCCAGCAATTATTTGGTGAAGTCAATACCCAAGAGGTACCTGATCTTCATATGATCTTCATCAAAAGGTAACTAAAATTCTGATTTTTGCTAATATTTTGAACATATCTGAAACATATTTATTGTATATATATATAGTCATATAAATTCGTTATATATATGAGACATTTACATACATACAAAATTATACAAACTTTTGGTACAGTGGTACCCTATATTTTCTAAAAAGTCTGAGTGATAATTTTGATTCAGACCCTAGATAATTTAGTTACGTCATAGCCTAGATCCTAAGAAACTAGGGACCAACAACATAATTTAGTGACGTCATAAAATCCGAGTTACTTCGAAATATACTAAAAACAATTAAAACATCATTAAGAACAATTATTATATTATTATATGATCTGACAATATAAAAATTAAGTTAAAAATAATGCATTGAATTAATATAACACTCTATAAGGGTTATATAATACAGAACGAGTCAGTGCATATAAAAATTTAGTCAGCTGAAACAAATAAGTGAGTCATTACAACGACTCTAAGCGAGACTCAATTAATCTTTCTTGACACAAATTATCTCCTGAGACAACAAGTACATTTTTTGAGCTCTGGTTTATTTGATTGAAATTTGCACACAGATCGAAATTTGTTGAGAATATTTTACAATATTGAGAGGTAATTACATTTATTCTGAATAATTAATAATTTTTAGGATAATAAAACATTATTTTTGACATTTATTTTGCGTTTTGTTAATAAAATTTTGAAATTTTTCTCCATTTTGAAGGCATCGTTCATCTTCTACAAGACAAGGCTTCATCTTCAAGATAGGACCGAGGATCGGTTACATCCACCAAGCTGAAGGCCGTTCTTTTTACCAAGTAGAAGTTGAACTAACCCTAACCTAACCCAAAATTGCTTTGAATAGAGTAAGTTTTTCGATTTATTTTTTTTACTGCCTTCATTGAATTTTCATGGAAACCATTTTGGATTGCCACATGTCATCGTAAATTACTTCATAGTTGACATTTTTTCTACTTTATAAATACAGTACAACAATACAATCATAAATAAAGATTGATTTTAGATAAATGACATAACATTGGGTACAAGTGACATTGTTTTCAAGGCAAATATTAATTAGTTAGGGGAATAAAAATTAAATTTTTTGTGTGTCATATGATAGCAACAGCCATCTTTGTTTCATCTTGTTGCTACGCATAAAAAACTAGAGCAAGAAAAATGTAGGGTACTTTTCAATAAAAAGGGTAATCGTGTCAAATACAGCAGGTAACATTTTTTGTCAGCTGAGATTTTTTCCACAACAATAATATTGGAATTGAGATATATTTTTCAGTTTTTTTTGGGTGTGATATATTTTTTTTGAATTGTTCTTGATAAATTAAATATAAATAATAAAATATAGTTTAGATAATTGAAATTTGGTATAAAATAATTTAGGTAAACAAAGTGAATTTTTCAATATTTTTTGTATTGTTTCGTTAAAAATAATAAAGTGTTTACATATGAAACCAGGTAAGGTTGTTCTGTATTTTGTGAGATTAGGAAGGTGAAAAGTGAAAATAAAGTTTAATAAAGTGATTATTTAATAGAATCTATGCCAAAATTTTCTAGGATTTATTGTTAAATTTCTTTAAAGTTCGCGGCACTTATATAAAAAGTTCAAATACAGTTCTTCTTATGACGTTATATACATCTTTTTCCTAAGAATAAAGAGCTTAATACAGTGAAATATTTAAAAATAAAGTTATTTGTTAAAAATATTTTATAAATATAGGTGTTCGAACGTAGTAAATAACTTAGCATATATATACGGTATACAAGTGTTGTCAACACTGTATACTTTAATTTTAGAGTTACACTCTATGAATACAGAACAATATAATTTTTAATAATCTGGTTTCGTGAATAATTAGATACAGTGATCGACTATTAATTAATTAATTATTAAATATTAATTAATTTAAAAATAATTTAGAATAATCAAACAGAGTAAATTATTATTGGGAGTACAGAAGAATATCGAAAAATAAAGTGCATATTGAATCTATGCGCAAATTTTTTGTAAACAATTGATGTAATATAGGGGAGTCTATTTACAAAATATTAGAATTAAATATTTTTCGTGGTATAGTGGGAAAAGAATTTTTCTTTTTTGAAATTTCATGGGAAATTTTATAATATTTCATGGACATTGATAGCTTGAAAACTTTTTAATATTTTGAGAAAATATTTTTTTTGTAAGGCTGTATCCGTGTTACGGGTATATAAGTTTTCAGTCACAACAAGAATTGGTGTGACAATCATAGGGTGACAAAGAAATTATTTTTTTGTACTAAGGCACGATATATCGTGTCGTAATAAATTTTGTTTGGACTTTGAAAGGGTTCGGTACATTCCACGTACTATAAAGAGGTACAATCAAGATTATTTTTAATTTTTTTTTCTTGATTGAAGAGTACTGCGGTACTGATACCAACTGATACAACTGATAGGAGGTACAGCAAGGTACAATTACAAATACAGTACCGAGGTTTGCTTCCTACAGTATTCGTGATTTCAGTAGGCTATAATAAAGTCGAATAGGTGGTTATACATATTCACGACGGTTAATTATAAATTTCGTCGGAATAAAGATATAGCATACCGGTATCGAATTAAGATTCTACTGTAATGACAAACCTTTTGTGCGGTATTAAATTGAGATTTTGCCGTAACGACTATTGAAATATAAATATCGGTATTGAAATAAGATTCTACCAACTATCATTGGCCGGTAAATATAAACATATATTATTATAGGAAGAGAATATAGATAATTTCTTGAATAATTAATTATTTGTAAACAGGAAAGATAATCAAATCAACTCACGATTTTTATCAAATTAAGTAGGCTAATTGTACTTTGATATTGAAAAATCAGGACAATTTACGATACCGGTGCAAATTGAACATTGTACCGTGCGCAATTTAATAGATTATTTTAGGAAATAGTTCAAGGAAGACTATCAAGGATTGTTAGTTATAAGATTTGAAACATCTATTGTTTCTATAGTGATAGTAAATATTAGTTGAGTTGGTTTATGAATTAATTTTAATAAAGTGTTAGTTTTGGAAGTATACTGCATTAAAAAGAGTTAGTTTGTTTTATAGGAGTTGGATTTCATTAGTTTTTGTTTGTTTGTTTTGATTTAAAATGCCTAGACACAAGAATAAGAGTCCTACTCATGAAGAGGAGGAGGAAGTAGAGTACGCTTCACTGGAAGACGAGGTGAATGAACAAGCAGATGCAAATATTACCAGTGATGCACAAATGTTGATAGGTATGGAGAATGGTAGATTATTAGAACAGTTCGTGACTATGCCTGATAAATCTAAGCAACTAGGTGTTGGTATGACTACAAGATCTAGGACATATCAGCCCATGTTAAATAATGAAGTGACAATAACTAGGGCAGTGGTGTCCAACCCAAGACCAGTAGAAGCACCTGTGTATCTACCTCGACAAGTAGAAACGAATGTTAGTGCGCAACAAGCATTGTTCGATGAGTATGTACAAGGAGAAGTATTCAAGAGCTATGTAAGAGGAATTGCTGAAAGTGATCACCAGAAGAGAATAAATGAAAAAGAGATGAGGAACAAGGATCAAGTGGGTTCCGCTAATGATCCATTTGGTACAAATGACAATATTCGAATAATTAACTTAGGCAGTCCAGAACATAGGAGAATAAACAGTAAAGACAGGACCAGACATAGATCACGTACACCTCAACAACAATTGAAGGAAGCTGAAGTGGAGATGGATTGTTTCAACAAGGTGAAAAATACAATAAATGCTGGACAGGAAGCACTTCGAGCGAGGATGAAAGCATTGAAAAGGCATGATGAAGATAATCCAGTGACACCTGTCAGATCGAGGAGTACACGCACTCCAGTACAGATGCCTGTCAATACACCCATCCAGACTCCAGTACAGGTGCCATTGTTGACCCCAGCACAAATGTTAACAAGTACACCACCAGTGATACCAGCAGTAGGAATTATTGAAAAGCCACCGGTAGTGTTTATGCCGGATGGTTCTAAATACTATAGGGGTAGTTCAATGGAACAAACATTGTCTAAAGAACGTTCTGAGTCTCGTAAGAGGAGAGTAGTGAGAGAGGAGGAAAGATTAAGAACTGAAAGGAGAGAAAGAGATCGTGCAGATGCTAGGTATAATGTACCCGATCCGACTAAACCTCCCAATTTTTCTACTCCACAAGTACATGATCATGGAGGAGTGAGACCTAGGAATTTGTTTTCTCCCAGACATGATCCGATCGGACGAATAAGACCACCAGGTAGCCATATAACTACCATTGACGAGATATATCGTTCTCCAACGAGGAGGAACTTTAATAAGAGATCAGGTAGTATACTACCGAATGATGATGGAGATCCTAGTACATGGTTTCCTTTGGTGGGGGTACCAAAGCCAAATGTGCCTTATTTTAATCCCAATAATCCAGCGGTACCTTGGTATACACCTACTAATGTGGAGCCAGGTGAAATTAAAGTATTGGACTTAAGTAAGAGTGAAGTAGATGTTACTCATCACTTCAACAAGTTGAGGTTGAAAGGAAAAAGTAATAACTGGCGGGAACGTCATCATTTTGATGTACTTTTGAGAACGTTGGAAGCCAGAGGTTTAGGCTTTATAGAATCAGAAAGAATAACAACCTTCACTGAAGCCAAGACCAGGATGGTGAAGGAATTTGAATCCAATTTTGGAGGTCAACTTACTTATGACATTATTATCAAGGTGAGACAAGAGTCAACAATGACCATATGAGAGTACAAACGAGTGTTTGAAGATGCAAGATCAAAGGCCTATGCGATGCATGGGGTAAGAATTGAGGATGAAATGGCAGCATCCGTATTTAAAGCTGGTTTGCTTCGATACTATGCTGCAGAAATGAGAATGAAGAACTTTAGGTCATTGAAAGAGAACTATGAGGAATGTATAAGATTGGAAGATTACATGCTGGAGAAACAGAGAGAACAAGAACGAGATGTAAGAGAGGACCAAAGACTTTCTTCAAGATTCAATCGCCTTAATTTGACAAGCCGTACCGATGCTCGAGACAAATTTGATCTCAGACGGCAATGTGGAGGTACAGCTACGAATCCCGAATGGGATGTACACATGAATAAGGTTACGGTACAACCAGAGAAAAACAAAGTACCACAAGTAAAAGCTATAGAGGAGAAGAAAGTAGTAATAGCAGATAGTGACAAACAATTGGTGCCCTACGATCCTAACTGTTCAAATGTAGAAAGAGATGTACAAAGGGACAGTATGTTCTATGATGATCCGAAAGCATGTTTGTATTGTGGAATAACAAGTCATATTATAAAGGATTGCAGAAAGTTGGAATATGACCGACGAAATGGTACATTGGACTGGTCATATTATAATAGAGTAAAATCTAATAGACCCAGTGGTAATAGACCTACCAACATCTGATGTTATTACTGTGGAATACAGAATCATGTTTCAAAAAACTGTTTTAAGTTAGAGAGCCATTTAGCAATAGGTAAACCTGATTGGACCATGTATGCTGAGAATAGGCGTAAGGATGAATCAGGAGAAAAACCAGTGATAAGTAGTAATTATAGAGGCAGAAGTCCATCTTCTGGTTATAGAGGAAGGAGTAGAAGCAGATCGTATAATAGAGGTAGGAGTTCCTACAGGGGTTATAATAACGAAAAACGGGAAGTAATCAACGTTATTCCTAATCAACTTCCTAGAACCTCTACACAAAAATCAGAAGCAACACCAGTTGAGAAGGTAGATACAGTAGTCGTAGCTTCGGATACAAGATATCCAAATGTAGATTGAGACAGGTGTTCGGCTATATCTGCAAGGAAGGAGAAGAGAAGGCCCAATAATAAAATTAAGAAAGACGCAAAGAGAGAGAGAAAAAATAGAGAAAAGGAAGAACGAATAGTAGCTTCAACACCAGTTGAAGGTTCTCCCACTATAAGTACAACAACAATCTCTCCAGCCAGCTCAGAAAGTTCCTTGAGAAGTATTTTGAAAGCTAGTAGTCAAGCAGCGAAAAATGCTACATTGTCAAGTACGTCAGGGAAAACTATCTACCCTAGAGGACGTAGTCGAACGCCCCGGTCAGAAAAGGTAAAGAAACGCCTGAAGGAAATTGAAGAATCAAAACAAGTAAAATTCAAGATGTTGAACAATAATGGTTCGAGAGATTCTATTGTAGCGAATCAGGTAGTAGAAGAAAAAATCAAGTTAGAGAATAGCAAGCTTAGTCCAATTTTGAAGGACAATATTGTTGAACCCAAGGAGAGAGAAATTGCCGGAAGTAATGAGGCACAAGATGGTTCAGATAATAGTATGAGTATGAGAAATAAGATGAAAATGAGTTTTTCAACTAAAGATGACGTAGAGTTGTTTATGTTAACTGAAAAGAGAAACGAAGCATATAGAGTATTGCTGAGATATTATGAATATCATAATATTACTGCTGAAATGAGTGATATCTTGGACGTGTTAGTCAACAAATCCAAGATGAATGAAATGGCTCATTTATATCTGGTAATAGACAAGTTTAAAGTGCCAGTTCAAGATAAAGAAAGGAAGGTAAAAGAAACTTTTGTAATGAAAGAACCTACCATGAAGTTGAGTCCCGATAATCAAGAATTAATAATGACTCCACACAAATTATCAGTGAGTAGGAATAATTCGATCATTAGTGATTCATCTGCTGTTTTAGCTGAAAGGAAAGTAAAAAAGGTAGTTACAAGTCACGCATATAAACGTGATGTATCATTAGAGAGAGTATTAGGGATGAGAATCCCAGAACAAAGTCCAGAGAGGGAAGTGTCTCTAGAAAGACCGTTTCCACCAGCAGATGCCACTTTGGAAGAGTTAATACGTTTTAATAGTAGTAAACCAGACAGTATTGTAGACAAGCAGAAGAGTAGCAATACAAGAATTCCCAGAGTTAATGAAAATCATATTCATAGTAATCCAGAAGAGTTAATAAATAAACCTAAATGCATGAGTATGATGCCAGAGAATCAGGAAATGAAAAGTTTGCAAGACATTCGAAAATATGAGGAATTTGTTAAAGATGAGATAACCTATACAATTGCTGATCAGTGTAGAGCGGAATTAATCATAACAAAATTGAAACAAATAGAGTTGGATAAGATGTACCCAAACAATGAAGAAGTAAGGAAAAGGTTAATAGCAAAAACGGAAGCTTTTGATAGTCCGGAATATTTTTTCTGTCTGTTGAAGTACTACAAAACAGTAAAACTTGAAAATATCAAGTTATCGATTATAGATATGAATATATTTCCGGTACCATATGATAAAGCAACCGATAATGATCCAATAGCAAGGAGACTAAAGAATAATCCTTCTGGCTACACCAGTGGATATTCCTTGATGAATAATAAGGATATTAACACAGATTCTTTTAAAGAGTTATTTGAAGAGCATGGAAGGCTGGAGAGTGCTTTTCCAGATTCTGACGGAATACCGTGTAAACGAGCAGTTTACCAAATCTTAGATAGGTTAGCTGCTTGTGAATTGAGAATATTGTTGGCGAATACTAATCTAACGGAACAGTTCAAGAGAAATCGTAAGAAGATGTATTATATGAATACCTATTCAAAACAAGTGTTATGGGTATATCTTAAATTGAAGTTGTTTAACTCTTCAATTGATCAGATAGATTTGAATTTGTTTCCGTTGCCAACTATGACAGATAGAGAATGTAAAGAAAAAAGAGCTCTAAAGAGAGTGGTTTCCAAGGACAAGTCAAGTACAAATCGAACAAGTGTTGTCTCAATGTCTACTAATGAGACAGTAGAAGAGAAGAGGTCATTAGAAGTTCTTCCAAAAAGAGTACCACATATTAATGAAATAGTTACAATAGAAGATGTCCTGGAAGAGGAACCAATAAGATATAAAAAGGCAATACCAATAATAGGATTAGTTGAAACAGGAGTCAGTGTGAGTCCTGAGGAAAATGAATCCTATATAAGTTGTAGGGAAGTTGTACTAGAGCAAGGGGAAATAAAAAATACTTCTATTGAGAAGGAAGAAGTCGAGAATGAAGTAGGTAGTTTAAAGGTGAATTTTGGGACAACTTCAGGTGAAGTGGAGAAAGGAAAGTACGAATTATTAGAAGATGAAGTTAAAGTGAGGAAAACTGAAGTTATAAGTATGATAGACGCCAGCGATGCAGTGTCTGTTTCAAGTGATAACAGCATAACACCATCAGTTATTTTGAGATATAAGGCAATTGCAGGGGAAGAAGATCCTGTAGATGGAGTTATGGAAGACAAACGAGACTCTGTTACTATGATAGCAGGGAATAGTAGTGTGAAAGAAAACAGAGAAAAGAGTAAAGTAGTGAGTAATATTTCGCAGAAACCATTAATTTCTGCGGATAAGAGACGTAGAATTTAACAAATTAAGAGATGCAGTAAGTAAAATATTGTGATGTCCCAGTATTTACCGGATGTATGGGGGCATATATAAAGTTCACAAGGAGAATGAAAGATATAAAGACGGGTATAAGTTTACCCACACAAACAAAAACTAAAGTGAAGAGTTTTACTCATGATGAAATAGTTGCACAGATAATTGATGAAGTTTCTGAGGAAGATCGAAGTCAGGAACATGATGCATTTATACAAACGAATAATTTGAGTGAATTTGAAAATGATGCATGTTATACGGATGTAGTGAATAGAAAATCTGATGCCATAAAGTTTGGTTACCAGAAGAATGTATGTAATATTGACAAGGGAAATGTTAATTGTTTTAGATCTATTGCTCAATTGCGAAGTGATGACAAGTCCCTTGTCGCCTTCATAGATTGTGGGAGCGACGCTAGTTTAGTTCAGTCGAATGTAGCACATAGCTTGATAGCGAGCTCAAGGGCAAAAATGATGCCTTGTAAAATAAAGGCTACAAGCGTTACTGGACATCCATTAGTATTTGAGGGTGCTATAAATGTGAAGATAGATCTCATAGATCGCACCATATATCATCAATTTTTGGTGTGTGATGATCTAAACTTTGAAGGAGATCTCTTGATAGGACTTGATTTTTTTAATAAGTTCAAGGTTCGTTTATTGTTTGGAGAAAAGAAAACCATAGAAATTGGTGAGACAAAGTTATCATGTGTATCAAAGAAGAAATCAGAGAGTTTTAAGTCAGTTAGACTGATAGAAGATGGTACAGTTCAAAGGACCAAATATGAAGTAAGGTCATTAAATGAAGTGTGGGTTCCACCAAATTGTTTGTTTAATTTTAAATGTTATATAGAATCTGAAACAAAAGCACCAAAGAAACTGTATTTGAGGGATGAATGTGGAAACCAGCACTTCAAGATAGCGTCAGCTGTTACCTCAACAAATGGCCTTGACAATGAATTGGTTATTTCGGTTATGAACGCTTCCACGAAAGAAATAAATGTGCCATCTCACTCAATTTTATGTGAGGCTCAACCCTATATAGAGAGTCATGATAAGTCGCCAGAGATCGATCCTGCTCCTTTGGATGAGCAGCTGGAGAAGCTGGATTTGAAGCATCTAGCAGAAGATGAAAAAGAGACATTAACAAGTGTGTTAAAGTCACATGCCAAAGTATTTTCTTCAAAAGAAGATCCTTTGGGACACATTACTATTGTTAAACATAATTTGGAGACTACACCTGGGAAAGTTGCTTTCACCAGACCTTATAGACAACCAGAGTCTACATTAAAACAAATCGATAAGATGGTGGTTGAGATGCTAGAGTTAAAAGTCATAGAGACTTGCGTCAGTCCCTGGAGTTCTCCAGTAATTCTAGTTAAAAAGAAGAGTGGGAAGTTTCGGTTAGTGGTTGATATGCGTAAGCTCAATGAGCTTACGTTGTTGAAACCCTACCCCATTCCAAGAATAGATGAGACACTAAATTCTTTTAAAGATATGAAGTATTTTTCATTAGTAGATGCAACAAGTGGGTATTGGAATGTGTCCATGGATGAGCCATCATGGCACAAGACTGCTTTCATGACTCGAACGGGATCTTACGCTTTCCGTAGGAAGCCGTTCGGGCTTAAAAATCCGGCGTTCACTTTTCAGCAGGCAATGAGTATAATTTTAAGTTCAGCGATAGGTCTCTTCTGTCTCTGCTATATTGATGACGTCATCATATATAGTAGGACATTCAGGGATCATATGGAACATTTAACAAAAGTGCTGGACTTATTAATAAAAGGAGGAGTGAAATTAGCAATGGAGAAGTGTGCATTTGCACAGAATAGCATAGATTATTTGGGTTTCGTAGTCGATGGAGAGGGCACAAGACCCAATCCCAACAAAGTAAAAGCGTTCACTACGTTTCCAACACCGAAAACACAGAAAAATGTGAGAAGTTTCTTAGCAAGCGTGGGATTCTATAGACAATTCGTGCCTGAGTTTGCAGAGCTGGCAGCCCCGTTGTACAAGCTGTTGAGGAAAAATACAGTATGGAATTGGTCCCACGAGGAGGAAGAGGCATTTGATATCTTGAAGAATTGCATGACATGCCAACCAATCTTGAAACATACTAATTATGCTGAGACCTTTTTCCTACAAACTGATGCTTGCCAACTTTCATTGGCAGGAGTGTTAATGCAGTTGCATGATGGCATTTATCATCCCATCAGTTACTTCTCCAGGAAACTTAAACCAGCGGAATTGAACTACAGTACAAGTGAGTTAGAAGCGTTGGCAGTAATTTCGTCCATACGCAATTTTCATTACCATATTTTTGGTAGGAAATTCATTGTGGTTACAGATCACAAGCCCTTGTTAAAGATGTTATCGGTTCGTTCTAAAAATGCTAGAATCAACCGATGGCATGAGTTTTTGTCGGAATATACATTTGATGTAATGTTTAAATCTGGGAAGTCACATCATCTTCCTGATGCGTTGAGTCGCAATGTGACAGACGGGGAAGAAGTAGTCAATAAAATAGAAATGAAGAAGTCAGTGACAATAAATGAGAAAGTGAACAAGGTGGAAGAGAGTGAATTACTTATGGCGAATAAGAATGTACCTATAGTAGTACAACAGGTACCAGTAGTTGTAAAAGGAATATTGTCATCGAGCAAGAGAGAGAAGAAGATAGACTCAATACATGTAGATTATTCTGGAGATGAGGGTATTCGAGTAAATCCAATTAATGAGTTAGATGAGTCAGATAACGACACTTTAGGATCAGTGTATGGATTCAAAGTGAATAAAGTCGTTACGAGGAGACAGGAGAAAAAAGAGAAAGAAGGAAAAATAGCAGAAGCACCACCTACTAAGCCAGTGTATAATATGTTAAGGAATCTACAGGAGAACAAAGAATTGACAAAGGAGTTATATCAGGGTGGTCCTAAAGGTAAAGTTTTTTATAATGAGATTTTCTCATATGAAAATATGGTGAAACACCAGAATCGAGAGACCAGATGGAAAGAACTTATAATTTATTTATCTGGAAAGAAGTTACCCAAGAGTGTACCTCCAAGAACGTCTCTCCATCAATTTTTGTTGGAGAATGGATGTCTCTTCTATAAACAACCGGATTCTGAAAGTAAGACTTATAATGCAGTGGTAGTAATACCAAATTCGCTGATAAAGGTGACCTTACACCTTATTCATAATGAACATCAGAATGTACATGGCGGATTCTTGAAGTCCTATAAATGGGCTAAGAATCTCTTTTATTGGCCTAATATGACACGGGACATAAGAGAGTTTTGTACAAACTGTCTCCCGTGCCAAAAGCGCAAACAGTGCCAGAAAAATAAAGCACCAATGGGGAAGATGCAGGTTCTTACAGCACCAGGTCAAACGCTGGGAATCGACCTTATTGGTCCTTTCTCCCCATCTCATGGTGGCAACCGTTATGTATTAACGGTTGTCGACCATTTTAGCCGACATGTCACTCTGTTTGCACTCAAAAACAAAGAAACTGAGATGGTTGCAGCGGCATTTATAAAATATTGTCTAAGATATGGAAGTCCAAATACCGTATTGCAAGATAAAGGTTCTGAGTTTATTTCTACTTTGTTTAGGGCAGTATGTAAATCTTTGATCATAAAATCCATTTATACTACATCTTATAGACCAAATGCGAATGGATTATGTGAGAATCGAAACAAGTTAATTGGGAATACTTTGTCATTTTTGACAAAGGATGATCCTAATTCATGGGATGTGCAGATGGATTATTGTGAGAGTGCTATAAACAATACTTATCATCGAGCAATAAATGATATTCCATTTCGAATTCACTGTGGCAGAGACCCCGTGATAAATATTGCTGAGTGTATTCGTTCAAATAATGATATTAATTACGATGTGGATACGAATTTAAATACAGAGAGACACTTACGAACTCAACGAGCATATCAGTTAGTTCGTGATTTATATGATGAAAATTATGATCAGTATTCGAAATATTATAATCGAAAACAAAGATTACATAAATTCACAATAGGACATTTAGTGTGGTTAAGGAATGAGACGAAAGCAGGTCCGAACCCCTCCCGCAAACTTAACGACAAGTGGAAGGGGCCGTACAGAATAGTTGACAGACAGGGCGAAAATAATTTTACTATCAAAGGAGTGTATTTTAACCTTAAAGAACAAGTAGTTCATTTCATTCAGATAGGTTGAGAATGTTACATGTACTAAATGATCCTTTTCCACAATTTGAGAAGGAAGCAGATCAGGATAATCCTGAAAAGGAGATAAGATACAATAATTCTTCAGAAGAGAAAGTGAAGGAAATTCATATGTTGAGTGCAAGGTGGGATGAAGAATGTATGTTGATGGATGAGATCTTCGAAGATCTGGAAGAGAAATGCTTTTCAACCGCGGACATTGAGACGTCCAACTCTTTATATGGAAAAGCCAGTAACGTATCTAGCATAGGCGAAGAAAAACAAAGATACAAAATAAAGAAGTACAAGGAAGAAATATTCATCAAAATGATACCAAAACATCATTCCGGACCCAAAGGCGTCCGTAAAGTTGCACCAAAGAGTTACAATATAAAGAAAGACTTTGTAGAAGATAAAGGTAATAAGGATAAAATGTATTTAAAGAATGCAGAAGAATTAGTTTCGAACGAGGGAAGTGTCTGTGAAAGATCAGCTGTAGTAAAATATAATAATAAACGATATCATATTCCGAAAACATACCTAAAATCAGATAAGAAAGATGTGTTGAGATGGGTCAAGAGTGTATCTGTTACTAACCTATTACAGGCTCATTCTGAGCATAGTGCTGTAATTGATATGGGTTCAGTGTCCAACAAATCTTTCCATAGACAGGAGAAAGAAGCTATAACAGAGGTTTATCCTGAAGATGATCATTTTATGACTAGTCTTTTAAATCTTAGTGGAACAAAGAAACAGGGGGTAGTTAAGAATTTGAAAGAGGTAGAAGTGAAGTTAACAGCAGAACAAATATTCCTAAAGAAAGTAGCAGAACGACAAGCGAGACATGAGTTAGAAATGAGAAATAGGGTTACTTTACCAAAAGCCCCACATATTCCACCTTTTTCATATTTGGAGAGGATGAAGACAATTAAAAAGCAAAGGGATATATGGGAGTTGAGAAATGCGAAGGCAAGTGATCCTAAGACAATGCTATTGTTTGAAGAACAAAAAGTGATATTGGAGGATAAGATCACGAAAGAAGAAGCAAGAATAACAAGTAGGAAAATCTCATCCAGCAAACCAAAGCTGAAAACCTCGAAGAAGATAGACCCAAATAAGAAGTCCCGAATATTATCAGAAATAGTTCCAGTAATTGAGAAAGAGGTAGAGTCACAAGTAGAATATATAGATGAAAAGAAGGAAGAGATTCCAGTAGAAATCTCAATAGACAGAAAGAAAGCCAATTTAATCATACAAAGGGCTGAAAAACTCCAAGGGGATAATCCAATACCAACTTATATGCCTCCAGGTTGGGTAGGTGGAATACAACACAAAAATAAAATACAAATGTATATACCACCTGACACAAAAAGACCGAAAGATACGAAAGTGGAAGAACTAGTGGAATTAGCAGGAAAAAACAAAGAGATACCAATATATTCGTTAAAAGCACGCGAAAGGGTGAATAACCCAGTAGTACCAGTACAGTTAAATAAAATACAAACTAATAAATTACTGGGAGATCATACAAAAATACCTGTGTACATTCCACCAAATTGGAATAGAGCTAACCTAGTGTTAGACCCGACTGTACCTATTTTTAATCCACAACCGAAAATTAAACAAATCATAGTACCTGAGGTCAAAATGCCAGTAGGCATGGAAAATAAAACAGGTGCCAAACCAAAAGTAGATAGATTGAAATCTCCAACAGATGATATCATGTCATTGATATCGAAAATCAATCGTAGAGAAAGACCAAAAATTAGGTTAATGCCTCCCCCGCCTGATGCATCCTCATGGAATTCCGATGTGTCAAAGGAGTATAACATTAATAACAAAAAGCGAACTCAAGCGGCGGGTTATAAAAGATTGTATGGTGATTTAACTACCATAGATCATTCAGACGAAATATTTAAGCATTTCTTTAAAGTGCAAGCTTTAAGAGGCGATTTACCTAAACATTATTTGAGGAAAATATACGTTAAAAGTATAGAATATTATCAGAAATTAAGAAATACTTATGTGAATTTAAACAGAAATGACTCTTACAGCGAAATTCTATTGTACATCCATTACATGATCGATGTACTCTCCAGAATATTGGATAAATTTAGTGAACGATTGCCCAATCATGCGTCAAAAATATGTCAAAGACCAATACACAGAGAAGAGGATATGCGCATACATATTCCCGGCTCTGTGGTAGTGGCAAAACACGAATCCCTAAGATCACATGAGACAAATTACAAAGAAAAGATGAACGAATTCATTTTTCATCAATAAACTCTATTTTGACGCTAAAATTATTTTTATGTATTAATTAAGATTAACATTGATTCATTTCGAGCTGCCGGTATTTGTCCGACGTGATGTCGTTCCTTTTTCGTGGGGTAGGCTCCACCGGTAAGGCGGATATGCGGTGGTGAATCAATGTTTAAATACATAATCGAAAAAGATTTTTTTAAAGTGATGTATTTTTCAAATGCATCACATAGGAATGAATGTATCAATTTAACTATTAATTGTCAATTACCTATTGTATTATCAACTAACAATTATTAATTATCAATTGTTATTATTTCTGTTATCAGTTACCAAATAGACTAGTATCTATCGAGTAGGAAGCAACCTGGTTACTGTAGTAATTGTCTAGTTAGTTACCATAGGAAAATTCCGTATCAGTTTGGTTATGAATGTGCGAAAATTTAGTCTATAAAGACAACCAGGAAAATTATCCAAAGGGAACTCATAAATACACGAAGTTGTGAATTCCTGAATTTTAAACTCAGAAGACTAAAGTGATTTTTTCTAAATAACGCAATCCAAGTTGAAGAAAAATATATATTTTTTTGTCAGTAGAGTACGAAAAACTAATAATACAGTGCAAGCTTATGGTTCACACACATAATATAATGAACCAAAGAAGCACGAAATAGGTTTCACACAAAAATAAAATAAATTAAATGAATTAGTGCGTTTTCGAGCGATCTATCTTACTCACATAAGACAAAGAAAAGGTATGTCAATCGGATTTTGGGCGTCACAAGACTAAACAAATGGTCGAATGATACTCAGAATGATTTGCTTTCCTTGATGATGTTACAAAAAGTTATTCTGAAAGGAACCAAAGCGAAATGCATTTAATAAAAAACATATCACAAAGGGACAAGTGGTCTCTCATACATTCACTCTGATCTAACAAACAGGTCAGAAGTCTCGAGAGAGATAGCAATAAGTCCATAAAATAAAATCAAAAATTAAAGTGACGAAGCAGTAGACAGCATGGAAGATTCATACTTCTTATGAATCCAATATGCAGTCGACTGACGAAGCTATAAAAAGGGAATATTTCTTCAATGAAGGATGGTTTCTCAAAGGAAACGATAATAAAGAGTTTCTTTTGAAAAATAACTTGTAGATTGAAGTTTTGAAGTTAAAAGTACTTATCTTTTTATGATCTAGTTAAGAATAAATAATTTTTGATAAAGGTTGAGAAGGTATAGGAGTGCATAACATAGATCGGTTTTATGTTAATAAAGACATTAACAGAGCTAAGTTGTAATAGGGAGATTAGGTTTTCTTTTCAAGCATGAAGGAACACAGAAATCAAAATGTACTGTATAAATTTTTTTTTTTTTTATGGAATGAAGGTTCTAATTTTGAACGTTGGATGCTTTCGCCAGCATTCAGTGTTTGATATCGAGAATAGGAGAACTCATTAATATTTTTCTGATACCGGAAAGTTTTGTAGAGGATTCCCAAATCATAGTTAATGTTAAAATAATAAACGAAAAAAACAAATTTCACAGGGCAATTTAAAATGTTCGGAAATAAAAAACATCTTTGGTTGTTATTGAGTAGTTTAGGTTTGGAAGGCATTATTATGTAAAAGCAGTGAATGCAATCACTGAGTTTTTTCAAATAGGATGTTAGTTTGTTAATATGGTCCCCCATTCATTTTTTTGTGTGGTTTTAATACATATTTTTGTTTATGAACAGTAATCCGATGTCCTAGGTAGTCAATCTATTACAGGAAGCTTTCTAAGTTTCGGGTATGAGAGAAATAGCCTAGAAAGATTTGCTATAACCAAAGGATATCCCCTAATAATAATGACAGGTGGAACATTATGTTTCTGTTTTTGAACTGGAGTTTCTAGTTCTTTTAAGGGTGGTGAAGTAGTTGATGGATGATGTGGCCACTAAATTCGTTAGCTGTTTCCTGTCCATTTAAGTTCTAATGTACTACAGTAAATTACATGGTAGATTTTAAGGAAAACCATATACTCATCATTTAGTCCCATTAGTATATATACATAAGAAGGAACATCAAGTACACTCTTCCCTGGTAATAATAGATCCAATTTACTATCAAGTACTACCAAGGGAAGTTAATTTTAATTTTTTTTTTCATAAGAATAAAGTTTTTTTTTTAATGTGTTGGCCCGTTTCTGTACTGGTTTCTGAAAAAGACAATGGTCATTCATAAATATATTTTTGACTATTGTATATATAACAGGGCAAAGTATTAGCCTAACGATGAAAGCCTAAAAATAATATTAATAAAGACAAATAACGAGGTTGCGGTGATACGACACCGCTTCCCTCAGTTACAGATGTAGGACGTATGAATATGGTAGCGATGGCAAATACGAGGGGAAATATATCTGAACTAGATAATGAATTGGTCTAATAATAATGAAAATGAAAATATTAGATAAGGTTCTGCAAGAGAGGAAACGGCGGGATACCACGCAAATTCCTTAATATCACCTGGTTCCCAGGAAAGACTTCTCCTTTTTGAGAGGACCCAGGTGCCTACTAATTCAGAATTAGGTAACATAACTCTGATATGATAATGAAATAGTATTTAGTTTTATAATTAATAAAGTAATTTGAAAAGTGAATTTAATTTCACTATGTTTTGTAGAACTAAATAATTTGTCCACCAATAATTCCAATTGACCCTCTATGGGGAATATGATCCCAGAAACTGAGTAATTGACCCAAATGACCCACTGTGGTCCGACACATATGTCCGTACATTAGCAGGAAGTAAAATAGGTTTAAAAACGTCAATAAAAAGAGTGTGCAATTTAAAAAGAATTTATTATGGATACTAAAATCAACTCTATTGATCAAAGAGCTATTCCAGTATTGGTTTAATTATCTGTTGTTAAATCTAGATTCTAATAAGATCGAAAAGAAAGTTCGCAAAGCTGAAAAGGAACATCGAATTGCATCGTGCGGCATACGGTACTTCGAGCGTGAGCTCCTTCAAAGGCATCCTAGTTATCCAGTTATCCGTAGTATTTCTATCGTAAAGTGAAATATTTT
>JAJNBT010051831.1:0-10075 GCA_028455955.1 Notopais sp. p TS-2021 | reverse complement strand
ATATTTATTTGTTTATTTTTGTAACTAATTTTATTATTTTTCATGCTTCTTTTAAAATTATAGATGTATATATTTTGTACAGTAAACATTTTTTCATTCTTCTGTCTATATGTAATTGTATATACTTATTGTTTTTAAGTAAGTACATTGCACTATGCTTTTAATCCTGATGATGGTCTTTGTTGGCCGAAAGGATAGGCCAAATAAATATTTGATATTAAGAAATATGTTAGTTCTCCTATATATGGCTGGTCTCTCATGAGTATAGCAAATAGCTGTCTCGTTTAATTTGCCTTGTATAAAGAGTCTATCAAAAACATTGTCTTTTGTAAAGAGATCGCTAAATTGTATTTTTTATAAAAATTCTTATTGTTCTGGAGAAGAAAATTAATATTTTATATGAAAAAGTTAAATTTCACAAAATAAAGAAGTTTCATATGAAATTGTCATCCAGAATTAACTGGTCTCCAGTGTAGACAAATGTGGTGGTTTTTTACACTTTATTTTGAGAAATATTTTCTTTCAAAATGCAAACTCGTTTATCTGAAGATCATAACTGAATTCTATTTAATTCAAAATTTAAAGAACATCGCAGATAATAATATAAAAACCGATCAACTTTTTAAATTTATTTTTGAAAAATATCCTAAACTGTTTTTGTTTATTTCATTACAACTGTCAAATGGTTGATTTATTTTCACTGGTTGCAAGAATTCGAGGGTTGGTATTTGGAGCAGTTACGGGACTTGAGCGTCGAAGAAGTCGAAGAGCTTATTAAAGTCTAGCGAACGGCCTTCATTACTGTTATCAGTAAGCAAGGAGATAAAACCTCTTAAAAACTTCTACCTTCATTTAATTCTAGTAAAAAACGGGGCGTGAATCTCTAAAACGGGCTCGACGATGCCGAAAAACGGTCCCAGATAGTTTAAAAACCGTGGTGAAAAAAAGTCGTGAAGAATGGCCCCCGGACACACTCAGATAAGAACGCTTGATCGGTCCAACCTCATTTCGATTCCCATTTTTGTGTTTTATAATGCCCGTTCTTTCGCGATTTTAATTTGCCTAAGCGAACCAACTTCACTCTACACAAGACTCGAATAGAGGAGGAAATAAGCCCTATTGTCCTCGCTGTGTACAACGAAACTCTCGCATGCTTTGTACAACGCCGAAAGTGTGTCCTCTTTCTTCTTATACCCTCTCTCGTTGAGGGAAGAAAGGCTATAAAGTGTACGAGATATGTAAGAAGCAGTGAATTAAAGATGATAATAAATTATGATGGTTCACTGATACTGTTAATTATGACCCATGCAACGAAGATACATTGCACATAATATAGTCATGCTTCGGAAATTCGTGGATCAAACATTGTTTAAATTGCATAAGTGCGCCAGTATATAGATTCATTTTAGCCGCGAATCTCAAGTCCAATAAAGTTATTTAATAAATTCAGATTAGATCCTTCGAAAACTATTCACTAAATGATTGATATATTTACATTGCAAAATTATAAATGTAAGATTCTATTCATTGGATCGAGCTTATATGAACAGCGCAGCTTTGAGGTATATATAAGACAATTGAATGAATAATCGTGTGTCTTGAAATGATAAAAAAATATGATTAACTTGAATCATTCAAGCATCATTTTGAGATCACAATTTTGAAAGCTCCAAATATATGCGCATCGACTTCTATATATATATTATAGTCATTAAAATGTAGAATTACTTTCAAAACTTTCTAGAATTATCCAAAAATTAAATTCTATATATTTTCATTATCACCTTTTTCCAACTAGAATTCTACTATCAAGATTCTCGCATCAAATTTGAGTTCTGTATTCATCAGCCAGATTCGGAGTATAATTAGAATCCTCCTTTCATATTATGGATTCACGATGATTAGATTTTTAAATTTCTGCTTCTCAAAAATATGTTTTTCAACTCAGCTTTTTCCCACTTTTATTTAAGGGGATTTCTTTATGGCAATGGGGGAGAGAAAAATGGTTAGGTCTTCGAATATATAAAGATGATTTACTTGTTAATTGTTAAATTTGATTGATAAAAAATATTAATTTTCTTCAAAATTACTTTCATTTATTTTTTTAAAACCATTTCTGCATTATTCAATTTTGAATTCACCAACTTCCATCATTTAATAATATCATTGTATACCTTAGGCTTAGACCGAATGTTCGTTGTTTAATAGCGAATTATTTGCCATAAAACAAAGACGCAAGACCAATTTTTCCTTTCACAAACTGATTTTTGTGCAGAATAGAAAATGCTAAGCTTATTATTCGAATTCTTATGAGTTTTCATTTTACTTTTGCGTTCCCAAAAGATAATTATTTAGACGAAAGGTAAGTATTTTCGCTAATAAATTTACCAAGGAAGAAATATTAATGGATTTTATTCATATATTCATTCCGAAAGGGACCATTTTTCCCTCATAAATGTTGAGACAGTTTGGGGGAATTTTGTTTATTGTACGCATTTACATATTATTAGAGAGGTCTTCTATATATTGCCTTACATTCAGCTAGACCCTTTATGAGATATATTTTGCCTTGTTATAGTTTATAAATAAAAAAATATATGCACAATTTAAAATATTTTATATTGGTCACCTTTTTTATATGGTAATAAATAGTCATTAAAATGTTTATATTATAGATGTTTGTTACTGAACACCTTATAGAAATATTTAAAAATGTTTAAAAGCCTAAAACAAAACATATCTCGTCGTATGACCAATTATAAATGTGTGTCGGAAGACCGTTTGCAACGGTTTGCGAAGTGTTGCAAATCACTTAAATCCTTTTGTAATGCGATGTGACAGCGAAATCCTCATCTACAGTGAGCCAACCCTCAAAACACCGACCTTCGCTTCCTTATTTTTTAATTTTCTCATCCAAGCCTCGATTATTAAACACAATTGCAAAGTTAAATCGCTTTTTATACGAGTTGCGACGGTCTCAGACCGTTCGTAAGCCCTTGTTGTGGCTTACAAATTTATATAGTTCATTTTTATCCAGAATTGCATTAAAAAGCAATATTTTTCTATTATGATTTAAAATAATATAACAAACTTGAAAATTATTTATCAATAAAATAAATCTTATATAAATATGATGCATATTCATATAATTAAAGCATAATATTTATAAAAAGAAAAATTAGTATTTAAGAATGATTAAAATATTTCGTTCCATGTAATATACTGCAAAGGTTATTTATACACGACTTCTACCTACATTATAAACATGGTTGAATGATGCAACAAAAAAATCTGTTGGTTGCACAGCTGGACCTTGCAATGTGGGGTATAGGTCGATCTATCTGTACCCCATAGGTAGCTATCCGGTGTGGGGCATGAAGGGTGATGCCGACCTATGTTTCCTAATGGAAGCTTAATGCAAAATGTGGGAACTTTTTTGCAACACCATAAATTACTCAGTAACGAATGGAAATAAACCTGTCCCGGGCTATTAATTTTTACCCGCTCATGCAGCTTTTTTATACATTTTTTTTGGTTGCTGAAGGGTTCGTTGGATCTCTCTCTATGCATTGATCTATTTTGCTGTGGATGCAATCTATGCATAAGCAGTCAGTCAGTCGCTTATATTCGCGCACATTTATAACATGTCTGTATTCAATTTAACAAATACTTACTTCAAAAGTAAATATATATGTTTGTATGTCAATTATATTTTAAAAGTTGATTCCTCGATTCGTAATTACAAAATATTAACTAAATGATGAATTATAAGACATAAATAATATACAACAACGAATATATAAACTTTGTGTCAATAAATGTTCAGGTTGGGAACGAACTTTTCGCCCTCCAGATTTATAGACGTTCTGTTTTACTTTATGTACAGACAGAGGTAGTACAGTGAGTCCAGAATATTTAAAAAATTTGCAATTGTATGTTTTTTCGTGTATTTAGTATAACTCGAAATTTCTTCCTTATACTAAAATCGACCATCCTCTCCATTCATGTGTGTGAATGATATCTAAGTTTTAACAGTGTTGAGTACATCTTTCCTTCACTGTATTTGTAGTAGAGCCTATATATATAAATTTGGTTTTCATTTGTGATGACTAGCATATAATTTAGTAAACTACTTTCGATATTTTTTGCGTGTTTTTCTTCTGAATTTTTAGAAATAATGTTTTAATCAAATATTTATTGAACGTTATAACAACTATAATAATTCAATTGAAAATCTTTCAAAATATTGCACTGCAAACTCTATTGATGGTCTTCGAATACAACACAATAAAGCATCGGATGATAATAAAACTCACTTTTATAGTTTATTTCTAATGAATGACGAGCGAGGTCTTCGTTGGGACCAATAAAAGATATAATAAATTGATTTTTAGGATCCGTTTTATTGAATTCAGGCCATCTTATCCTTTGCAATATGTGCAATATGATGGTCAGTATTTGTGAGCTTTCCTTTGCAACCCGTGGATCGAACGTACATAAAAAAATAGTATATAGACGCATCTGCTTATATGTGCATAATTAATGTGACGTACACGAAGCTCTTGCATATTGTGAATCTAACATCTATGGAACGTACATGGAAGTTACGGGACAATGAGTCTATATATGCATGTAAGTATTCACTGATTATGGATGAATAACTTATGAAAAATCATCTCCTAGTCTGTGCTTGGATGATTCATATATAGGCCTCTACACACGATGACAATAAATTAATCAAAATTGATGTCAATTGATTTTTAGTAATTTAAATAAAAGAAATCAGAAAGAAACATAAGCAAAATGTGATTACTTATCTTGGCGTTGATTAATCTCGATATTAAATACTGAGTAACAAAATATATAGTAACCGCGAAGTCAAACGGCGTATCATGCGATGGGAACAGATAAAAGAATCCCCTAAATAGCAACATCTGCAAGTTGCAAATCTGTGCAATCAAACAATTGGATATCATTACTACAGCCGTATTATAAATCTATTGTCAATTAATTGATTACAAATTTTTTTTCAACTCATTTTTATATAAAACATCACCGGAGATGAATAAATTTCTGAAAATCGCAAAATGTTAAAATTGACAAAAATTTAATTTCTATTGACAAAAAATTTAAGAGTGACATCCAAAGGTGTGTATTCAAAAATGGGAAACAATTTGAGAAATTTAAGCCGTCTAGAATATACAATTATAGGTCGTTTACAAAGACAATTCCCTCGTATCCAATCAGCAGAGTTGAACTAGAGGTAAATATATGAAACTTGAATTTGAAACATTTCTGCTTATAAGATAGATTTTACTGCAGGACTTCCATATAGTAAGTTGCAGCTGTCCTCACATTTAAACCATTCGTCATCAAAGCATCTAAATTCATATAGGGAATACGAGGATTGTTCCGTTTATTGGCCAAATGAATCGTTTCAGCCAATAAAGAAAGAGCGCGACGAAGCTGTTCTATTTGGCAAGAATGATCAACGTGTGGCCGAAATGCACAGAGAAAAAGTCAATTTGATCGGAAGCATTCCCACGAATTTGTTGCGCTACAATATTCATCCATACGAATTAAAATGTCACTCTTCGGATTGGGCAATGGAGCTGAGAAACCAATCATGTGCGTGGAATTGTTTACATGTCTGTAGTCAATAATGAGCTCAAAAGTTGCAACTGTTTTAAGAATTTTTATGCAGTTGATAGATGACAAGAACAAAGTCTCCAGAAGAGGGATACGACGTGCTTGAGATCACAATTTAATGACAATAGGTTTCCTATCTCATGCAATTTGCAATATTGCATCGTGTTCATTTATTACAATAATTAAATCATTGTAAAGACTCTATTAAATAATAATAACTTTATGCATAGCGATTTTAATTTAAATCCCTTTAAACTATAAAATATATTTTATCAATCTTTAAACTTTTATCTTTTTTTGTTATTTTTCTAAAACTATTTGTAAACTTAAGATGTTCCGGTGTTACAACATAACTTTTGAATAAAAACTTCTTCTAAGCCATGAAGTTCCCCTGCTATAAATACGAGATTTTAGAAGATTCACCTGATTAAGTTTCGAATTCGTGAGAAAATTCCTAAAATTTTTGCTCTTTTTATCGAGACTTACATCTTAATTTTAAAGAAGAAAAATTCTTTATCATGACCATCTTCGTATAAAAAAAACATCCTCAATACAGGTTCAACTCGAGAAACATTTATCGTGGTGGGATTTTCTCAGAGTTTTTGTGGCAATTATCAACATTGAGTCATTTGATATCACTTGCCAAGAATTAATTTCAATTCAAAATTAATTCTTCGTAATAAGCTTATGTTTAAGTCGTAAATATTCTGTAAATGTATTTAAGTTCTGACATTCTCGGCTCTACACCTGTTTTCTTTCCACTTTTTTCGATCGTATTTAGTTCCTTGATTTTCTATTCTAGTAATTGTGTACTTGCGTTAAACATATTTCTATTACACTATAAAAAATTTTAATACAATATACTGTAAATGTTATTATATATAGATTTTTATATATATCTAGTATATTTCGTCATTAATTAGATAAATTAGCTGAGATTCGTGGTATATGCTATTCAATTTATCCTGTATATATAATATACTCTGGCATGTGTTTGTTTAATTAAGAATTTTAAGCAAAGTACAGTAATTTTTGAAAACGCCTTTTATGATGGATTGCTCATCATATCACGCACACTCTTCCATACAACACACTTGGAATTTCAAGAGAAGTTAATTTGAAAAATGGATCTACTGGCTTAGAAAATGTTCATTTTTACAGGCAAAAGGATCATTTACACAAAAGATGAATCCGGCCAGGATTATTTCGTCTTAAAAAATGATATTTTTTAACAAAACAAGGAGCCATTTTAATCACGAAAGAGACCATTTTTGTTCGTGGATCTCCCAATTTAAGACCAGCGAATATTAGTTAAGCTGTTCGATAAAACCAGCTCAAAGATTTAATTTTGCACCGGCAAAAATTGTCCTATAAAACTTCAGAAGTTTCCGTCTTGAACCATAATTTATGAATTTCATAGTTCAGTTTTCATAATAATTTTGACATTTTTTCCTATTTTTGACGCAATGAAAAACGAATCGTTCGTTGCGTACGCAATAACCTTTCCTGTTGCAATGCAACATTGAGTCGAAATTGCAATCTTGATGACCCCGAATTACCGAACGGTGCAATATTAAAATGAACATTTTTATCAACTGGAATCATCTATAATTTGAGCATCTGTCTTTCTATTGCAAAGGGAAATTATCTCTTGAGGAATCACTTATGAATGCAAAAAAGGAACTCGGGACATTTTTTCTTGATCCAGTGGGAGTAGAAAGGTTGCAGGAGTTTTTGCGTTTTTTCCGCGTCCGTCATGACCAGCTCATTGGTTCTCTATAAAGACTAATTCTATAGGAAAGCCATGAAGGAAAATGCGCGCATTTTTTCGCCCTTGCATAATACGGGTTGCCGTTCTTTGACCAGAGAAAAATTGCAACCCAAAACGGTCGATCAGCAGTGACCGACTTTGATGCAATTTTTGCATCCTTGAGTTCGGCTTAAACGGAATCTTGATAAAAACTTCAATTTGTAAACTTTAATTCGAGGAAAAAATTGTTTAGTCGTGTTATTAGTACAGTGAAGAATGAGAATCCAGCTAAATACAAGCCTGAATTTACTCATACCAATGATAAAGGATCTAATAAGCGGGTTGCTTAGTTGCATAGCCGTTGCAGGGACACGCTGCAAGGACGGCCTACAGTCAACGTGCAACAATGCTGGGATAATCCCCTTCGCTTTTGAATGGCATGTACCCGGCTGCATCGATCAGTTCTTCTTAGTTTCGTTAGTGTGGAAGACTTCTCTTGGATTACTATCACTGCACCTAAGGACCCAATAAGCAATATTGCAGCAACAGGCAATTGCGAGCGATAAAAATACACTTTCAGACGAGAAAATAGTGCCAAATCAAACTATTTCGACCTTGGAAATTTACTTCAGGCAGTTCTTTCGCGTCCCTAATTACCAATGGCAACGTTTAACTAAGTTCATCTGATAAAACGGAAGACCTATCTGCATGCATTATCACATATGTAACATGCGAGTAGTCAAGTAAGGAATTTGTATCCATTGTTTAATAATGCATCATATTGTATACTTTCCATGCCTAATTAACGAACTTATTAAACTTAATGCATTAAATATTGGAAATTATAACCATATATATATATTCATTTATACGTTGATATGAACACTGTTCATTCTTGGTAAGTAAGTAAAGTATTGTTTTAAAAAATACTCC
The DNA here is from genome assembly GCA_028455955.1 of Notopais sp. p TS-2021. Lineage (NCBI taxonomy): Eukaryota > Metazoa > Arthropoda > Malacostraca > Isopoda > Munnopsidae > Notopais > Notopais sp. p TS-2021. The sequence goes on along the minus strand of JAJNBT010051831.1, from coordinate 1,743 downwards.
ATCGATAATGAAACATGCGAGTTAATTATCATAATAACAAATGTTTTTATGTGTTCTAATCAGTTTATAATATTTCATTTATAAATGAAATACTCGATTGTCCATTTTATATATCTCTCATTAATTAATTAGATTAAAGATGCACAATAATTGATTCGACAATTCCGTTTGATTTTAAATGCATTTAATTCTAAATGAATAAAGGATAATGAAACATTCTCGCAATTAATAAAATATAACTTTTACCAATGATTATGATTCTTTAATATACCGGTATATTGAATTAAATTCATACACGTGATCAAAGGGCAATCAGTATTACATCGCTTTCTAACAAATAAACATTTGCATTTACATATGTAATAATGTTAGAAATCCCTCGAGTTAGGTTCATTTAATTTATTAGAAATTAATTTATTTTTCGTTTAACTACAAATTTCTTATTTTATATATTTTGTTGCGAGAAAAATCAAAATTGCTCCTCATTATATTGAACGCTTTGTCCTCAAACTACTTTATTTATATATATAAATTAATAAATCATATTTTAAACGATGTATGACATTAAATGAAATACATAAAACGTCATAAAGTATTTTTTAATATATAATTATTATGCATATTTGCATATTAACTTTATTAAAAATATATTTTGCAGGGCAATATGCCAAACTGATATTACCAGATTTATTATTCGAAAATTGAAGAATTTAAAAAAAACAGACTAATTTTAAGCATTTGTTTTGTTAATTTTGTATTGCCTGATGCATTCTGAATATATAATTGCCGAATTAATTTTCTTTCAGTATACCATTCACTAATTTCAATAATTATCTTATTTTTTAAATTATACAATATATACCATGTGTAATTTTATATTTTAATTCTTCTAATAAATATTTATTAATATTATCATTTAAAAACTTTTAATTTACACTTCTTGTAGAAAATGAGTGTGCAAATTGCAGAAGTTTTTAACTAACCTTATGAAGTATAGGTGAAAATGTAAGCGTTTCATGTTTGTTTTGTTTATAAATGGACATATACTATATATATACTTGAATGATAAAAAGTGTCCTATAGTGTAATTTTAACTATAATTTATAATTAAAAATAAATAAAAGTTTTAAGATACGTTACATATTTGAAACTTTTTAATAAATTTCAAATACAAAATTAGTTCTTGATATTATTTATGCGAAACAATTGAAGAAAAAAAAGAGATTTATTGGTCCATAAAACATTAATAAGTAAAATTTTATTAAACGGTTTAATGTCGTTACATTATAATCCATTTTAATAATTGCTAACAAACCCTTGTGCGTTAATTTTGAGGTTCCTATAATCCATTTATACCGGTCTTAAAACTTTTATGCGGTACAGTTAACGAGCAAGTTTGGTCTCTCTGTTGCGTTGAAAAGTTTGGCAAACGTTAAAGAAAATTTTTCGTATTAGACTGTTCGGTAACGAGATTTTAATAAGCAGCCATAGGATGCAATTTTGGGCTTTTTTTCTTGCTCTCTCTAGCGTTCTCGATTCTGAAGAAATTAAAAAAAGACAGCTAAAATTATACAAAATTTCCAACAATATTACGATTTGCGGACACTTTTTCTATCATTTTTTGACGATATAGAAATGTCATTTATTATATTTATTTTATATGAAATTTTAGTACAATTTCATAATTTTTAATTATATTTATTGATTTCGGATAATTAACTGCATTATTAGGATGAACAAATG
>JAJNBT010051724.1:0-13498 GCA_028455955.1 Notopais sp. p TS-2021 | reverse complement strand
ATATATATATATATAACATGACATCCATTTTTTATTCATCTTTCATTAAATACAGAATTTATTAATTTAAAATACATCGAATAAACAATAATGAACACCTTGAAAAGAGTTTTTATAAACTTTTATCACCATTAGAACAAAAGTTATCAGCTGGATACAGTTACTGATTTGTCCAAAATACAGCATTTTTTGTACCATTAATCTGACAGATTTGTTCAAACCTAATTGATCACCCAGATATAAAAAAAAATTTCTCGTATCTCGTATTAAATAGAAGGGGCGGCGACCCAGGAAATATCAAAAAATGTCCGCATTTTTTATTAAAATCTATTTATTATATCTTTTCCTAATAACAAGAAGTATAGGAATATTTATATTATTTAATAAATCAATACTAGCCATTTACATATTACTTATACTGTTACTGGTATGTCTCTAATTTCATATATTATGGATGAATTATGGTCATTAATTTATATATTAAAGAAATGCAATACTAAAATCAATTAATCTGATAAAGTTACCAATCTATTTCAATTTTCTTTTGTTGGATTAGAATATCAGACGCTGTTAGCACAAAGTCGTTGGTTCACTTTCTGAAAATTCTCACTATTTATTTTTCTATAAATATTTTAGTCAAATTTCATATGAAAAAATAAATAAAATTCCATATATAAGCATTTAAAAAACGTTTCAATACGATTATTATATCACATGCCGTTATAATGCAACACAAAATTTTGAAATCAGTTGCTAACTTTTTCAGATAAACCTTTTTTATATTTTAGAAAATGGGGTCCCAAAATTCCTTCGACTCTATTTTTATTTGTTTTGTGTTGCAAATCTTTAATTTTTTGGTATGCCTCAAATATACTAAAATATTTACGTAATCATTAAATAAATAAAAGAATTCCAGGATTGCTTCCCCATACATTAGTAATATTATATTCAGTATACAATACATCCAATACAAACTTAATATGAAAAAAGATTTAATAAACAAATTTTTTTTATTGATGACCTTTAGAAAATATATTAATAATTTCATGAATTGTCAAACTTCTTTAACAAATCAATAGGTGGTAAAGGCTTTATCCTAACGTAATGTAACGTATCCTATCCTAGGTTACCATAACCAAACCTAACCTTACCTAACCTATCCTAGATTACCCTAACCAAACCTAGGCCTTTACTGTTCATTGATTATTTTACAGCATATTTGTCGTTGGCGAATTATCCTTGACAGTTAAGAAATTCACTACACAATCAAATTGTTTAGTTTCTAGTGTTAGAAATAGACACTTCTTTTGTGTAAATAAGACAGTGTATATTATTTTCCTTCTCTTCATTTATATATGACAGTATATTTGTTTTCTTGTTTTCTTGGTTCCTTGTACTTTCGTAATCTTGTCCTTCGTATAATTAAATCAAAATATTTTAGTGTCTAAATTTGATACCATTTTATTGACATTATGAATAATCCAAAATTCTCGTCTAAATATATACAAATGGAATTCAAAATGACTGCAATATCTTCCATTTCCCTATAGTTCTTCCGAAAAGAGGCCAAAATTTGTGCTACTTGTTTATGTAAATGGAAGTGGTCAGGCATCCATTAATAAACCACTGACAGTTGATATAGATCCATTTTGAGCGAGGGCAGAAAAGTTCCATTATGATCTAGAGAACGAAAGTTCCATTCATAGCAAGGGAAGATAAAGATCAGCTTTAGGATTTTTGATTTATATTAAGATTCACTTATTGTGGGTGTGTCGTATCATTATATCCTATACGAAATAAAAATTTGTTTGTTTGTTTATACCATTTGTGTACTATACTGATAAATGGCCAAGAAATATAGGTCTAAAGAATTTTAACATTTTATATAGGTTTTTTTTTTCACATATTAATTTTTTTTTGGCGTTACTGATATTTTTTTAATAGTATCTTAGTAAGAAATATTGTATTTACCTTAATCACGTTTATAAAATACTAACCATTCTATAAATTAATAAATATTATTATACCGCTTTACTTAATTAACTTATTTCGAGACTTTGGAAAATCACTTCACTCTCAAAGTTGACACCTTGTAATATCACTCTTGGTAATCCGATTCCTTGTTCACTATCAAGAACTAGATAAATCAGTTTACTAAAACTGTCAAAAATGACGGTAATATAATTCTTCCTCACCTTTACTACCTTACTAAATACTGGGAGTCAAATAGAACCTACTCAAGTTGACTGGGAGTCAAATTACTAGGAATGAAAACACTCAGAGTCAGTTTACAAGAAACAAAATGACGGTAATGGACTTAATGTCATGCTTCTTTAAGTAATTAATTTTACCATTATGTGATGTTTATTGTATGCGAAATCTCATGAAAAAATATTCGCATACATTATACGGTCATTAAAGAATGTAATTAAATCGTGTCCTATCACAGTAATAAATTAACTACAAGTTAATTATTACGGTATCTACGATTGGCCGAGATGTAATACCTTTTATAAATTGACCAATGACGACAAGGCTTAGAAATATACAGAAGCGCGCTCTCAAAAAGATTATTGGATTTTATTTTTAGTTATTGCTAGAAGAAGATAATGTCCCGAGATGGCAAAGAAGAAGATTACGAATTATTTATATAATATACTATTAAAGATTGCGTTTTTCGCGTCTCATGTAATAGAATTTATAAGATCTAGAATGCAATAAAGATTTACGAGTTTACATTGTATTATTAATTTCGTCTATCGAAGTACTTATTTAAAATTGCACTAAATGTTTTTTTTATATTTTGTTGAACGAAATTATAAATAGGCGATAGATTAAATAATATATACTAGAGCGGGAATATATCAATAAATAAATAAAAATTATAAAAAAAAACTACTCCATAATATGAATACAAATTTAAAAACCATATTAAGATCAAAACCAGACTTTTCTAAAGTTTCTAATAACTTTAGCAATGTTGTAAATATTTATGATATTAAGGAATTTAAGATACAATAATTCTACCCGAGCGGAAAAAAAATAGTTTCGTTTTTAAAACGAAATACTACGCAATAAACTTCCAAACAAAAATATATTTATATTCTTTCTAAAAAACATTTTGCGGCTTTGTGTTTTTTCAAGTTTTTAGAACAAGTTCGTATAAAAAAAAGGAAAAAGTGACGGAACTTTATAAGTGGTTGAAAATAAAAGCAACTGGGAGCTTTGATTTGGAATTGAACAATGTTATTTAGTCACCCTTTTCAAAAGACATATATTCACTTTTTGGAAACATAAAATACAGTCCATTTATGGTTAAAGTCTGCAATAAAAATATAAAATCCGTAAAAATATTATTATTTTTGAATTCCTTAAAATCGATATTTAAAAACTAAAGATTTTAGAATTAAACGAATAACAAATAACGAAACAATCACAGTCTTTTTACATTATTTGACCAAGTTGTTTCTAACATTGATATGATCATCTTCAGGGTTTTATAGGAATATCGGTCGTTTTGTTAGAAACAAAAATTTTCATTTTTTTCAGTTTATTTAACGCAGTAAAACTATTTTCTGAAAGCAGTTATGTCCCAAATAATTACCCAGTAACTTCAATTCTTACGAGTATATCTCTATAAATACCTTTTCAATACGCTATTCCTAGCAATTTTACTTGAATTCAAACTATTAATTATATTTATTGCAGAAAGAGACCCATAAACGTTTTGATTTTTTACAATTTTTAAATCTTTTGTCTCTAAAATATGGAATTTTCTTGTAGTTTTATAATTGAAGCTGTAATTAAAATATCTGAGGGTATTAATACTCTAATACTAAATACCTATTATATTTTAAAGCACCTTGATAAAATTCTGAGTATGAATTATATTCATCCCTGACTAATCACAATGACCGTTCCTAACACACAATATATAAAAGTATCACTATAAAAGACTATTTCGCTCATATTCTTGCACAGCTAGAAGAAGTAGAAAAATCCTCATATTGTAGACATCATCAGAGCTCTAATTAGTATTTGATTTATTGATCTCTTCATATTTGAACTATCGAGGAACAAATTGACACTCATTTACCGATAGTTTTATGATTTTAAGTAAAATTTTAAAAGTAAAATTTTAAAAGTAAAATTTTAGAAGTAATATTGTATAAGTTATTTCCTATGTAATCTGAATTAAACATATGAGTGTAGTACAAATATTGTGTGTTTATTTTGCATTATTTATTTCTGTCTTTGTTTTATATGTTCCAACGTAAATGAAAATAGGATAATTTAACTACTGTAGTTTCCGAAATAGCTTTTACGCTCTTTTTATGCTTAATTAAATGTAAATAACTGAGTTTTATGCAATACGTTACTATTTTTCTATTTTATTGATGTTTCTAAATGTGATCAAATTCCATAAGATTCTATGAAATTTATTCTTGCATTTTATAATACAGAAATACCTAATTTCATTGGAATGTCAAAGAATTCATAAAAAAAGGAAGAATTAACGCCTTGTAAGACGCTATTCGCAAACAATATAAACATACACACATTTTGAGGTTACATATTTATATATATATGTTTTAAAATGGAAGCATTGGGACTCATGAAATTTGAATACTCTTCATAAATCAAAATTATTTATATGTGTATGACTATGTTCTTATTTAAATAAATATGAATCATACATCGGATAATTTAAAATGTACTAACCATACATTTTAATATATTTCATCCAGACTGAGTGGCCCAGTTGTAAGAATGTAGATGTCATGCATGAGTTCCATTATTATTAATTAAGCAACAGACTTTAAATAAAAAAAAAACATCATACACTATTCAAATGAGCAAACCGTCAATGTTCTATTGATTGGCTATTTACTTCTGTTGTTCAACATAGATCTCAGTCATTTCAATGAAGAACTTTTTTCACTGTGCTACATATAACTTTATAAAACCTAGGAATTTTATATAATTTCATCTTATTTTATTGAGGAATCTTGAATAGCTTAATGATATATTATTCTGGTAAACCAAAATATTCGTAAGTATATCTGATATAAATGTTGGCCTCACCTCCATCATTGTATCGATATAAATATTACTATTTTACTTTTTTTCCAAAATACAAACACCTTTAAAACGCTTGATAATAAATAACTATAGAAGATACATAGTACACTTGGTCCTAGTATATCGTAGGTCTCTAGTTCGTGCCCTTCCAAAGGCACTTCTCATGAACTCTGAAATAAATCTACTTGGTTAGGGGCCACCCACCCCCCCCCCGTTTATGGAAAATCTATAAAAATATATTAGAATAAAATAATACTATATAAAAATGAATATCTTTTACAATCCTTATGATATCTCGTACATAAACCAAAATGTATTATAAGATCATAAAAATTATTTGCCATAAATTAACTAAGAAATGCCTTGTCAATTATTAGCTGCCAAAGTAAACATAACTCAATTTTATTCGTGTAAAATCATACTGTAACATTAATAATTCTATATAATCTATAAATTATGATGTAGAATTAGCATTGATCCTTGAATGTTTGGGTGAATATTGTGTAAAAGATAGGGTTTAACCCTAATCGATTTGGTAATGTGAATATGGAATTTATTTTCAAATGTTTTTTTTAATATTTGATTGATTACCAGAGGTCATCACTCATTTAGACAGCCATTGCTTTGATCGCATAGTGCGAACGTAATTCCTTTGAACCTAGTTTTTGATCATGGTTACAGGTATTAAGTTATACGAACAATAATGAAAAATGAACGAAGTGGCATTAAACAATATTTTATAATGCGTTCAATTCCTAACTGTGTGCTTGAAAGGCAATAAATATTAGTTGTATATCATATTTACCTTGTAATTTGTATGCGTACGATACTGATATATACTAAAGTCATCACCTCATTTGAGGCGATAATTTAGATTTACTTGTTTGATTTTTAAATATTTCTGTAAAATTCTTTGCATTTTGTATAACTTAGCACCAATTTTTTATAGAAATAGAGTGTTCAATTAATTGATAATACTTTATGTATTCTTCAATAGTATCTGCATTGTTATTTAGGAGAGTGCACTTATATTCATACATAGATAATTACAGAATACTGTTTTTGTAAATAATCTAATATTATTATATTTACGTATATGAGAAACAAAATATTGTCAGAATTCCATATTTTAGTTCCTGGAGAAAATTATTTTGGAAAGTTAGCCCCGTTTAGATGTATAGAATATCTTTTCTTGAGATATAGTTAGGTTAGGTTAATATATTCTTGAATTTTCTGTTAACAAAAATTATGAACTCACAGAAATAATTGCGATTCTAATAAATATCTGGCATGTAATATGATTAATAATCAATAATAATATCTTGAAATATATATGAAATTTATGAAATAATAATTTTAAAAAAATGAAAAAAATTTTGGACAAAAATTAGTAATATATATTATTGGTGTATTTTCGAATTAGAATTGCTTTATCGACATACTCGATTTTCCAATTGGAGGAACTCATTCTATTGGGGGACAATATTTTTGAATTCTTTATTCTGATCCAGAACGGTTTTACACGCGCACGAATATACGCCTGTTATGAAGAAAATAAAAATACAAAGACATTAGGATGGGATAACTTTAAGATGAAATGTCATATACTTAATATAATCACGTATGTCAATAATATGAATCAACCATAGTGTGTTTGAATGATAATTTGATCCTTTCAGAGATAGACTTACTTTTAAATCCTTCTTCAAGTTGATTTCATTCGCAAATTCTTGTACATGAAAATAAATAATACAATCTGTTTTGTCTCATAAAATGAAATTAGATAGATATTTCATTAGATATTTAATTAAATACAGTAGCTCCGAAGATGGGCTTAGTCACAACCGAAACGTGTTACACTTTTTGATACTTCTTCGCCTGTCTAACAATTTATTTATTTATAATTTCGAGAAATATATCTTTCATGACCGTAAAGTAAGTGTCATTTATTGGAAATTCAGAAATGGACCAATAAATACAGCGTTTATTTTATTAATATTTTCTTATATAAATGCAATATCGGTCCCTCACGGTTAGTTTTTGACAGAAAATAAAATACAACTATCAATACAAATCTGTCCATTACTGATATTAAAAATTTATTTTTAGAAACAAATACAGATTTCTTATTTATTCAATTATAGTCGATGTAATAATGAAATCACAACTATTTATTTTCTTTTTTATTCAACGTTTCGAGAATTAACTCCATCATCAGTAAGATGCGTAAGATTTGCATCGATTGTTAAACAAATAATTTGTATTTCATATTCAACGGTTAAGTCTTTATAAACCAAAACTTATTTAATTAAAACTTATTTAATTAAAACAGATTAAGAATTTCCTTTTCTCATTAAAAATAAGCACCGAACAGTTTAGAGAAGCCCATGTTTTGAATATATTAATAACACACATTTATTGATTTCACAATAATTTTGTTTCTAGCATCAAAATCTATATATCTTTCAGAGAGCCATTCTTTTTTCATATAAGTGTTTTCTTCAGTTTTTTTACTCTGATTAATAATGTGGAGAAATTATTAATTAAAAAGTTATTAATGATTAAATTCGGTCGTACAACGGTTAAGTCCATTATGTGCTACCCTTAGGTAGACTGAGGATTCGTCAGTCGTCACCTTGTTTTGAGCAGTTTTTTGACAAATGATCCGGATTACATTTCAACTATTAACTTCTCCAATATAACATAACATATGGTTAATCAGTGCAATAAATTGAATTAAAATTGAAATGCCTCCTCAAAGACATTAGGCACTATATTATTACCCACTTTTCAGATATATATTGCTCGTTTAGGATAATTATATGAGACGATCACAACACTATTTTAATTTTTGATTTCAAATGTTCTGCTATACAGAACAGATATTTGTAAGTTGAACTCTTTTAATAATTATTGAGAATAAATTATTCTTGCTGATTTGTTTGGGTATAGTGAGTGGACAAATGAGGGGCCCATGAGAATATCAGAGAATAAATATTCATGATGACTCTGCTCAAATCAATAATAGACGTCCCAATGGAATATTCGGATCGAGGACAAGTGACCGTGAAGGAGGTTTAAGACGTTCGCAACCACTAATGGATTTGTACGTAGGAAAGTCCTACTTAGATGTGGCAGCTCAAGACAAATGGCGTATTTTCGTATTGTCTATACTATATAGATCCGTATCGCAATAAGAATCAATGAATGGACGAAATCAATTCTGATTGGTGTTCGTAATTGAAATAAAGGTATTCTATTGGTCCATAATATTTTGACTTCATAATAGATAAGGAAATCCATCTATTGCACCAAATTAATATTTGAACTCAATAGGAAAAGTACAGTAGTTATTTTAAAACTTTCAATGTATCTTTCAACTTGTAAACCTGTACGATCTTTTGAAACACAGTTGTTTACCTTATGACATTATTGTAACAAGATACATAACTCTAAATAATTCTGTGATCGATTTAATAATTGGAATAGTTCAATTCATAATTATCATAAATCTATGTAATGTCTCTCAATTCTAGTTCTTCTCATGTTAGAAATATCAAAATTTAAATATTGTTCCAGACATTACGGAGTGATATGTACAATTATATTGTCACAAGAAACGATAATATCTTCAGAGATGAAGATTCACTAGGTCATATACTGCAGATGAGGATTGATTATGAGGATATTCATGAAGAACTTTCGTTTTTCTGGTGTAAAAATTAGACAAAAAGGCTGATTCTATTATGTTCAAGGAAAGGTTTTAAGATTAAAGATTGTAGTAAATAGCATTACATGTATTAAATGTAGACGAGCCTTTTATAATACATAATACATGAACATTTGAGGTCAACAGAGTGCAATATAGGATTCAGAGCCCATAACTCATCTAATGATAGTCGGGGATATTAATGCAGATTCTTAAATAAAGGAAGATATCGGTCTCCTCTTATTGACTGACAAATGATTATAATTTGTACAAAATTTTAATTTTTTCATCTACTTCCAACACATATATTAGTCCTGCATATATTACCGGTACAACTAGCTAGTTGGATCACATATTGTCCACTAGTTTAGATAATATTTGAATGTAAAAAGTAGAAATATTATATTGTCAGAATTTCATGGATCATATTGAATTAAAATTTAATGTAAATAATTATTTCGACCAACAAATTAACACACATGAATGATTCTATATATATATAATTGATCCACGTGATTTTATTATTTGGGCAAAGTTGACGACAGAAGAAAAAAATTCCTATAATGCAAACATTGATCTTAATTTCAAACAAAATTATAACGATGGTTTGCTTTGAAGAAAAATGCATGTAATAGACAGTCTCACCGTCATTTGTTAATGAAGGCCCTTGAGTTCATTATTGCAAACCTGCGATCAATGTCAGAAGAATACATTATTAAAATAAAAATAGAACTTTTAATGTTTACCTGGATTGTCGGTACATAAGTCTGCTGATAATTTGTTTACAATTTGGCATGATAAAATCTTTTTTGGAAATACGTAAACAAGCTTGAAAACATAAAAAGACCCGTAATGTCTTAGATTGATAGAATGAGAGATTCGAAAAAATGACTGATATATATTGTTCCAAATGGTGTGAACTCTGAGATTCTATAGAAAGAGCAGAAAATGAATTGAAATCTCATTCGACAAACAACCACAAATCGATTAAAAATGTATGAATGAATCCTGAAAAATACAGTAATTATATTATTTATGAAGAAACAAGAAACAGGTCTTCCAATTTTTAAACACTTCTTCAATTTAAAACTGATGTCCTACATTTTTAATCTGCTTTATTCTGACTGTATAATATATAATATATGTTCTACAAGTTGAACGAATCCAGAATGATTCTACGTGTAAAAATATATTTAAAAAATAATATTCTATAACAAATATTTTCAAGAATGACAAAGATACAATTGTGGCTCGAATAGAATTCGTTCAGAATACAGAATCCAGGTCAAATAATTATTAACTTACAACTTTTGTACAAAGTTTCAAAATTGAAATAATAATAGGATGATTCGAATACTTGTCCTATTTTCGAGTAAGTTTCATTATCGCCCTAAACATTTTTTGTATTATATAATCAATGGAAATAATATGTGAATAATCTTAACTATGTACCAAGATGTCATGGGTACGATCATCATTCAAGGTTACTCTCATTGACTTTAAATTAAATATACATGGTTAATTTACAGTACTATATATAATGACATTATGTGTTTCTGTAATTTTATTATCTTGTTTTATCCATGCCATGTAAAATTTTATACCTAGTAGAATTCTTTGCTCAATGCAGTATTATTTATTTATTTTTGGGAAACATTTAGGTTAGGTTAGGTTAGTTAAACAAAGATTTAGATAAAGGAACTTACAAGCGTCTAATAAACAAACTGATACATATATTAAGTCAGTACGACTATACACAACTATTAAATGGACCAACTCGGTGAGTGTAGACCACATTGTTCAATCCAAGATTACTTATTCTTCGATCATCTTCCTATTTTAATATCAATTGAATAGAAGTCGAAACTTAATTTGACTAAACTAAAATTTAGAAGCTATATTCTAGGGCAAACTTAAACAAATTTGAGCAAAAATATATGTAATTCCTTTAAAGTGACTTTAATTTAAAAAATGACTTATATAATGTTATGCGGAAATTATCCCACCAGTTTATATCATTTAAATCAATTGCATTTTTCATTTTCATATTATAATTTCCAAAAGGCTTTGTTATAAATAGCAATTTTAGGAAGGAAGGTCGAAATTCAAGTTGCATCTTCAATCATAAAAGATTTAATTTTGTGTCTGATGTATAATTGAATCGTAGGAAATCCTCGGAATTTCTTATAAATCGTTTTATGGATAAACAAACCACTAAATTTATTTCACAAAAGGAAAATAACAAATATTTTATGAAATAATAACATGTGAACGGAAATAATAATGATCATTTTTTTAGGAAATTGTATTTTGGGAATAAACGTTGAACATTTCTATGCTCGCTTATCATGAATAATGATAGCATTTTTATATGAACGAGTAAATAATAGAAGAATTTAAATCTACATTTTCTAGCATTGAAATATGATTATATTAAATATAAATTTAATGCTTTGATGAAATCAAAAAATAGAATTCATCAATATGAATATACTTCAATTATTAGATTTACATATTTAGAGGGAGAAAGCTTTTTTTTAAATTCATATATGCGGAATTCAGCTGTAGCGTTATTTTTACTAATTATTCATCAATATGCATATTTTCGTGTACATTATAAAATGTATCTGGATCGGAATAGACTAGTCAAATATATTGTCCACCAATAGAAAACCTTCAATCTCTGTTGAACACCAATCAGAGGCAATTCCCTAAATTGAGCGATCCTTATTTGGATCCAGATCGGTTGTATAGTGAAAAGTGGATACGAAAATATGTCGATTGTATCTTTCATGTACTTTAATAAACTTCTGCATAGGATGTGTCATTTTTCTTCCAAAATTCACAGTGTTATGTGTTATATCTCGTTGCCATTCCCCTCCTACAAGCCGGTTTAAAATCAATATGTAATAGTTATATTCGTAATAAAAAATAAAATAAATAAAACCGGTATGTAATCATTGTAATCTTGTCATCTTCAGTTTCAGTTGGCTTCCAGGTCTTATTTCTCTCCTAGTATATTTTTGATTTGCTCTCTGCAATTTTTTCAGACGATTGTTAAATATTAATTTTATTAAGTACAATTTTCAGATAATTTCTAAAATGTATTATTTTTTCATAGGAAACTAAAACTAAAAAGAAAAAAATCTTTAAATTCAAAGGCAGAAGCTGTACTTTAAATAATGTAATTTACATCCGCAGCTTTCACAGTTACATTTGTATTACCGATACCTTCTGGCTTATTCTGGTAACAAAAACATGACAAATATCAAAATAAATATACGTTCCATCGCTATCTTTGTGACAATCTCCGAAATTATCGATAAATTTATATATATTAATTTACAATTATAAATAAAACGAAATCTGAAAATAATTTAAATATGAGTTTACTATATTGATCGCTTATTATGGTTTATTTCATCACTAGTTCTTTTAATTGAATTATAATGGATAGCTATAATTAATGTATGTATTTATAAATATTAATTTCTTCTTCAGTCTCAAGTAAAACAGATTAACAACATTCAAGAGTTAGTTAATTTGTAGTTACTTTTTAATTTGTAAATCAGTAAACACTTAAGTTTGATTTGTGTTCAATACCTACATTGTTTATTGCTTTAAAAATTAACGTGGAAAATATAGTTACTGGTAAATGCATTCGTAATAATTAAGTTAATGACTACGGTTAAATCGTACAATGGTGTCTGATCAAAGTAATATTGTTCAGACGACATTTTGAATGTGCATTATATGACACTTCACCTTTTTATTACATTAGCTATTATGCTTAGATGTGATATTAACTCTTTGTGAAATAACGTTTCACGTGACAACCAATTGGTTATTCAAATATTCAATAAATTAAGAAACTGTTATAAATTAAGTAATTCAGCAGTTCGTTAAGATTTTGATAAAAATGATATAGTTTTCCATAAATTATTTCAAAAATACAATTCTGCTACTTGATCACAGGATAAATTATCTACATGCAATGAACCAAGAAAATAGTATTCTTACTGTTAGCTTAAACATGCAGAACTAATTGTGTGTGAAAGCTTGTTAATAACCCGGCTGCAAAAGTTTTTGGTTGGCAACGAACTGCGGGAACATCTTAATTATTTTTATAATTTCATATGCATGTTCTCATTTCTGTCTCATGTTATACATGGTCATTCTATGTCAGGTCAATTTGTCTATAGCAATAACATTTCATTCTCTAATGAATTTATTAAGACAAATGATGTAAATTGAAAACAAATATGTCCGAGAAGGCTAGGTTATATTGACTTTGTAAAATGAATTAATAAACTTGTTCGTTTAATTAAATATGTTTAATATTATAGGTTAAATTATGTATTGGATTCTTGTTCTAAAACAGTGGGTGGGATTTTATATACTGTGTATTTTCCTTTTTTCTATAATTATTTCTACAACTTTAAATTCATATATTTATAACCAGAATTTATTTTAACTGAGCTCAAATGAAAAAGTATGACGAAATTAAAACGATTCTTAGTTCCATGATATGTTATCAAATTTTGAACTATTATTTTTCATGAAAAAGATTTTTTATTATTTAATTTATATTCAATTAAAGTATATTGCGTTTTTGTTCTTGATTTATTATACTTAAATGATATATATATTTTATATTTTTAAAGGGAATTGCTATAAATTACATATATATATATATAAATAGATAGT
>JAJNBT010050861.1:0-10280 GCA_028455955.1 Notopais sp. p TS-2021 | reverse complement strand
TTTTTTATTTATTTAGTATAATTTCAAATAATTTTTACTTAGTATTTTCAATATATTTTATTCATTTAAACGTTTGCTTGAAAAAAAATGCAAAATAGCTTGCAGATCATTCTCAAGAACACCCCACACAGAAAACCCATACTGCTACTTATTTTTTAATAAAATCCCAATAGTTTTCTTTTAACAATTAGATAACAACAGAACAAATAAAATATGTTAATAGAAATTCTTTATCCCTGATGATGAAAAGTTTGATTCGAAACGCGTTGGGCTAATAAAGATGATAGAGAATGAAACTACAATTCTTTAAACGTTTATATATATTCCTTATTAAAATTTATCGCATAATAATTTGAGATATATATATATTTAAATAATAAAATTGAAAACGTTTAATAATTCTGTTTTTCATTCAATTTTTTTTTATTATACTCAATAGATGTAAAAATGCCATCTCGAGCGTTTAGATATTTTTTGTAATGATTGATCTGTTATTCGTTTATCTGTCAACTTTTTGCCAGATTTGCCTTGGACTCCTGTTAACAGCTTTCTCTCTCTTCGCTACAGAAAATTGATAACGTAAAAAAATAACGAAAGAAATCAATTTAAGCAGTCGAACTTGTTGAAAAAATAATTTTTTATTTATATTCATTTAGTTTATATTCATACTTTTTTATTGAATTTCATTTTAAACTTTTGTATTTCGTTGGTTGTTTTCTGTTATTTCTTGACTGCTTATAACAAAAATTTGTCAATATATCATGCGAGAGATATACTTTTAAATTAGATACATGAATATTTATTGTGATAAAAATACATTATATTAATTTACAAAGTATATACATTATTTAAATAATCTTGTCACATTTTCTTAAACATGGCCTAAACCAGGGATGGCAAACCTTTTTGTTACATTTGAATTTTTAAATACAAACGCTATTAACTGCTAGTCAGTAGTAGTCACTCTCAGTTAAAATAATTAAAATAATAATTTAAATTATTCAATATTTAAAGAAGTAAATATAGTAATACAGAAGTTCTTTTCGTTTAAAATATTGAAAGAAAACAATACGTATAGGAGTTACATAGACTTCTCTAAAAGTATTTGATAGAAATTATAATTTGAAGATTTATTTTTATAACTTTGCAAATGACACAAACTTTTATAAATTTTGGTACCATACTCTTTTTTGCACATGCAGGTAGTCACGAAAATTTGCAACTGGGTCTTCTGTGACCCGCGGGTTATATGTTCGCCATCCTTGGTCTATGCCTTAACCCAGTGGTTCCCAAACGGTGTACCGCGAAGTGTGATTAGGTGTGCCGTGAAAATTGGATTCATTTATTAAAAAAGAAGTTAGTTAATACATATTTCAGTATTTAATTATCCATATTTATAAATGTGTTCAAAAAGTCTAATTTATGGACAAAGTGCGCCAAATTTGTATATATCTTCTTAAAGTGTGCCTTGAGTAAAAAAGTTTTAGAACCACTGCCTTAACCGGATAAATTAAGTTAGGTTAGATATTACCGATATTCCACCTACATATGTAATAATTTCAATTCTGTTCCCTTAAAATTAATGACTGAAGTAGAACCAGTTGGCTTGATAGAATCATCCTTATATCTTATCCGAAGCAATTTTATAATATTAATTTATACATTATGAAAACGTTAATTTTTGATAATCAAATAGACTACATGTTTCTAAGTTAACGTTTTGTAACGTTAATAATTTTAAAACAAATTGATTTACAAATCGTGATGATATAATGCAAGGAACAATATATACACATATTTTCGTGTATCCAATCTAGATCGGAATAAGAATCGCTTTATTTAGGAAATCGCTTCTGATTGGTGTTCATCAACGGTTGAAGGTTTCCTATTGGTGGACAAGATATTTGACTTGTTTATTCTGATCCAGATCGATTTAATAGTAGTCACGAAAATACGCCTAATGTAACTTAACATAGAAAGCTTGAGTTATAATCGACGATCCGAGGATATTTATACATCGCGATTTAAAACTCAATTTTTTCAAACCCATGCTATCATGGATTAAAAGTAATCATACTCATGAATGCCTACGTTAATATAGTTTTCTATATCAGTTTTCGGTTGTTAATTATGAATGTATGAAATGGAGGTAAATTTGCAATAAAAATATACTTATTTTTCAGACTGCTTCAGTTCCCGAAGAAGAAACAAACTTGAAACGAGAGAACAAACGCATCAAATTTGGGTGGCTCAAGGGGGTTTTTGTAAGTTCCTGAGGCGTCTTCATCTGGCATGATACACATTGATGACTTTTTGACTGTTTGACAATTAATTATTTAATTATACTATATTGGGTCTAATTAATAATATATCAGTTCATATATTATATAAATTAGAAATTTTAGTTTTAATTACAATGATAGTATATCGAAAATATGTAATTTTAAATATCTGGGGTCTTAAACCAAAAACTAAACTGGGAGACGCCTGTGAAATATTGATGTTTACTAATCTCTTAATGCAAAAATGCGATATCAAATTTAAATTCAGTTAGGAAAAATAATGTATTAGCATCATCACGAAATGATCGTCTATTCTAATTTACATTAAGTTTTGTTCAATCTCATTTATATTACTATGGTAGACTTATAAAATAATATAACAAATATAAAATATTTCTATAATCGATAATCAAGAAACGTATTATTTATATTTTGAACAACTCAGGGAGGGAATACACCCCACGTCCGACAACATCCCGTTTTACGGTACAGTATTGTACAAACTTTATAAATTTAAATGTCATGAATTATATATATATGTTTGCTTACATAACAAAGTGAATCCTGTTTCAGCTTAGAATCACTATTAAATTTATTCTCAAGTTGAGGGGAAAATTTAATAGCTCAATCCGTGACGAGATGGCTTAATTATTTATAGCGATAGATCTTTAACTTTTTATTTATTACTCGATGCCGTAATTTCTTCAAAATCGAAGAATACAATTAGTTCTACTAATTACTTGCAGAATTTTCCGTTTATAATATTTAATTGCAACATTATTTATTAATTTATTTAATAAGTTGGCAAATGTTCAAACACGTTTGAAATTTTTATTACTTTCATTTTAATTATCTATGAAATCGATTTTACAGATGAGATGTTTACTAAACATCTGGGGAGTAATCTTGTTTCTTAGAGTCTCTTGGATGGTTGGTCAAGCTGGAATTTGTAAGTATTATAAGACGTATTTTCCGTGTTCTTTATAAATCAATCAATTCTTATTGGTTGTCATAAATAATTGAACGCATCCAATTGGTGGACAACATTTTCGACTTCGCTATTCCGATACGGATATGTTTTATTGTGCATACGAAAATACACATATACAGGGTGTTCGGAAAATCACTGTGCACATCTTTTATTAACATACATGTAACATGGAACACGATATAAAAGTGCACAGTGACTTTCCGAACCTCCTGTATTATAGCCAATTAAAATTTAAAATATTTGATAAACAAATATGAAATAACATATATATATATATGAGTAAAACTTTTGAAATTTATGAATTGCTTCCAGGGCTTAGTTGCTGTATTGTGATATTGGCCAATATTCTTACCGTAATTACAACAATATCCATGTCAGCCGTAGCTACAAATGGATCCATCAAAGCAGGTAAATTGTGCATTAGAAATATGGAAACTGATATTGCATATTATAATCTGGAATTCTTTCGCTAATAAATTAAAAATTCCATTTCTAGGCGGCATTTATTACATGATTTCTCGCCAATTGGGACCAGAATTCGGTGGTTCCATTGGTCTGATGTTCATTTTAGCCAATTCCATCGGAGCATCGACGTATATTATCGGCTTCGTCAATGCTTTACAGGTAGATTAAAAATTGATCAGGCGTCTCGATAAATAATTATTTAACCAATAATTCATTCGGAGAATTCCAAAAGAAATTTCATCCTGGAAGATATATGTTCTCTTTTTCCAGTCAATGCTGTCGGCTTATTTCGGAATTGAAAGCATTACTGGAACTGCAAGTGGAAACGATGTTCGCATTATTGGAACAGTCACCTTGATATTTGTCCTCGTACTAGCTATCATTGGGATGGAATGGGTTACCAGGGTAAATTTGGTTTCAGTTTTTTAAGTGAAGAATTTCATTATTTTCAAGATTTAGACATAGTTTTCCTGAAATTAAAAATTCTATCAAGTAATTTTCATATTTCCTTTTGTAATTCAATTTGGTAGTTCTGAAATTAAGAACTTTTTTTAGAGTAAACCTTTAAAAAATGTTTATTTTCTTAATTAATAGAAAATTTAATGAAATATTTTTGAAATAAAAATATATATATACTTATTTAATAATAAGTAATGTATTAATTAGATTTGGTCTTAGAATTTAAGAAATTTTATATTTCAAGAAAGAAAATTTTAGAAACGATTAAGCCAATTGATAAATCTATCGCACCAAACCTAACCTTTCATATCACCATCGCAGACGCTGAGAACAAATATTGAGTTAAATATTAATTGAAATATTGTTGTATGGTTTAGAATTTAGAACAATATTCCTTAATGGAATAAATTATATGAACACGATGATTGTTTCAGGTTCAAATGTCATTACTTATTTTGCTTCTTGCTGCTCACGTCAACTTCGTAGTTGGTTGTTTGATGGGCCCGAGAAATAACAAAGAAGAAGCTCAAGGATTTGTAGGTTTCAGCGGTGAGCATTTTACTTCTATATATTAACTCAATTTAAAGGATAAACTCAGGGTTCCCATGTCGGCGTTTATTTTGGAATTATTTTGTCAATTCTGGGTTCATTAAATTGTTGAAAAAAACAGATTTTGCTCAAAGACGAAAAAATGTAAGCGATAATTGATTGAAAAATTAAGTAGAAAAGTGCAATTTTGGTTATTTTACTATATTCTGTGTTTTTCTTCAAAATGACAGTGGGAGCCCAGGACAAACTATTGAACTTTGAATCGAACTCAATTTACCAACATAAATTATTGACCTAATGTCAAAAATATATTTATTTGGACAAAATAAAACAGTGAATTAATTTAATATATTTGCGTGCAGGAGAAGTATTTCGAGAGAATATGCTTCCGGATTTTCGGAAGCTTGACGGTGCTGAACAAAGCTTCTTCAGCATCTACGGAGTTTTCTTTCCCGCAGCGACAGGCATAGTGGCAGGAGCAAATTTATCTGGAGACCTTAAGGTAGACTATCAAATACTTAAAATTGTCTTCTAGAACAAATATAAAATACTCTTGATTTTAAATACGTCCAATATTTCCTCTAGGATCCAGCAATAGCGATTCCCAAAGGAACTATTTTGGCTATTATAGTGACCTTCTGCACGTATATTACATACCCATTCCTCTTGGCCTCGTCAGTAGTGCGACATGCTTCAGGTAAGATATTTAAAATATTAATATGTTTAATTTATCAGTTATATTAAATATATGAATTAATTATAGTTATCTTTATCAGAGACTTATAGAACAAATACTTTTTCACCAAAGGCAATGTCACTGAATATCTAGAGTTCAAAAACGGTCCCATTTATGCAAATCCTGCCTTTAATACGACTTCCGAAGAATTTTCTTGCTACACACGAGGAAATGGAGAGTCAGCTTGCAACTATGGACTTCACAATGATTATCAAGTGAGGCTTAAATTGACTCTGGATTCACTGTCAATTGATAATTTCTATATTTTATTTATTCAGTTGGATATCATAAAAAATATATGCTACTCTATTGAAATGTGTGAAATTCTAAAAATTATTCCAGGTGATGTCTTTAATGTCTGCTTGGGGTCCTCTAATCTACGTAGGGTGCTTCGCTGCCACTCTGTCTTCAGCCATAGCTTCTCTGGTAGGAGCTCCTAGGGTTCTCCAAGCTTTGGCCAAAGACAAACTTTATCCTTTACTTTACTTATTCGAAAAGGGATACGGACGAAACAATGATCCAGTGAGAGGTTATTTCCTGGTGTTTGTCATCTCTTTTCTCTGTATCATGATTGGTAAGTTGATATTTAATTGTTATTTTAAATATAAATATACGAAATATGATGAATAATTCTTGAAAATTGCGTCTAGGCGACTTGAATGCTGTATCGGCACTTCTAACAAACTTCTTTCTGGCGGCCTATGCACTCATTAACTTCTCTTGCTTCCATTCGTCTCTCGTTAATACACCGGGATGGAGACCATCTTTCCAGGTAAGAAAAGTATAAATTGTTTTTTCAACCTTTATTTTAACGTAAACAGTAACAGTAAAATAATTATTTATGTAATTACAAGAGTTCACATTCGTCAATTACGATGTTTAAATTCTTTCATCCCTTAAATATCTATTTCTCACAGTATTATAATCTGTGGATCAGTCTCTTCGGAGCGATTCTCTGCGTGGTATTTATGTTCTTCATCGACTGGCGAACGGCGTTGGTTACTTTTGCTCTTGCTATCATTTTGTTCATGTACGTCTCTTACAGAAAGCCAGGTAAGTGATCTTATTGATTTAAATAAGTAAGCGAAGATAAATATAAATGCTCGAATTGGTTGTATAATAATTTAAATATTGGTTCTGTACAGACGTGAACTGGGGATCGTCAACACAAGCGCAATGCTATGTATCAGCTCTGAAAGCAACCTATGAGCTGATGCATGTTGAAGAACATGTAAAAAATTTTAGACCTCAAATTCTGGTCTTAGCAGGAAATCCTAGTCATAGACCTTCGTTAATAGACTTTGCTTACAGTTTTACTAAAGGTCTATCGCTTTTGAATTTAGGAAACGTTGTCAAGGTACTGTCATTAATTATTTATTTTGTTATTATATTTATAAAACTTCTTTAAAATAAATTCATATTATTTCTAGGGTTCAGTGACGCAAAAAGTTCGTAATAATCTAACTAAAAGTGCATATCAGTGGGTAGATAAACACAAAATCAAAGCATTTTATAGCGTAGTTGAAGGAGATACTTTGGAAGAAGGAGCGAGAGCGATGTACCAAGTAAGTCTCAGATTTTTATAATTATATAAACTATTTTTTTTTATAGTTTAAACATAGATTCTCCCATACAAAATTTATACTATTTTACAGCTGGTTGGACTAGGAAAACTTCGTCCAAATATGGTGTTACTCGGATACAAATCTAATTGGATGACTTGCGATCAGAAGGATCTTCAAAGTTATTTTCTGAGTCTTCAGTAAGCAAAATAATTCAGTATTTAAAGATAATATTCTATTAGTAATATCAATCAAATAATGAATAGATATAAGATTCATAGCAGAGACAAATGATTCTAAAGTATTTAGTATTCAGCGAGGCTTTGGATATGCACTTGGGAATCGCTATTCTAAGGGTACCTGAGGGACTGGATTTCTCAAAATATTTGGATGACGATGATAATCACATATTGAACGGTGACCCCATTCCTTCTACGCACGGGTCCTATTCTAATGTTGCAAATGGATTTGAATTTCATAAAAATGTTCATCCTGTGCCCGGTAAATATGATAAATATTACATACCGGTACTCTTAAATTAGATTTATTTCCAAGATTGTAAAGGAAATTAACATCTCTAAATGGCTTAAGATTAAGTTCAAATAAAATTCTGTTGTTAAATAAAATATAGATCTTGATTCCACGCTTGTTTTTAAATTTGCATATTTAAACAATTTGTTTGTGGAGAAATACGTGGAGTTTTAGACATCATTGTCTCGTTACTATTCTCCCAGTTATTAATTCATTCACTTATTCAGAAGGATCAAGTAGTGCGACATCTAGCGCTCGTGGCTCGCCCAAACTTCTTCACAGGACACGATCTAGATTTCTCAATGGTGAAAAGAAAAAGAAACATAATTTCAATTCAATGTCTGACCTTTATAAAGGGCCAGGAGGGAATCAAGTAAATCCAGATGTTCTACAAAGAATCACAAGTTTCCAACGAAAACAAAAAAAGGTGAATATATGTAGTCAACTTTTTTATATATGGGAACCTGGACTGAGTAAATGCATTTACGCACGACCGCAGCTCATATTTGCTATCCACACCATTATGGTATGGATAGTTAGCATGAGCCGCGAGTGACAAATTCAGGAATCTAATACTTAAATTCCTCCTACCGTCTCGACTCCGCACAAATTCAATTTGACAGAGTTTGAGAGATAGGAAGCCACACAGCTCTGTTGGTGGCATCCCTTTTTCCCTGTCATTAATACTATAGCTACGGTACCATACTATTTTTAACATGCAATTTTTTTTTATACTTATATTATTTTGAAACTTTGGAATTTCTATTTCTTCGAACAAAATCATAATTGTCTAATTCATTATTACTACATTCTTGTTATATAGGGAACGATAGATGTATGGTGGTTATACGATGACGGAGGACTGACTCTCCTCTTGCCGTACATTCTTACTACACGAAGCCAATGGCACGGGTGCAAATTAAGGGTATTCACCTTAGCAAATAGGAAAGAAGAGCTCGAAGTTGAACAAAGAAGGTGCGGTAATAATCAAGTTAGAACAATGTATGATATGTAAAAATGAAAACATTAAATGATCGAACTGGTTATTAAATTATGATGGAACTTTCTAAAATGAATATCTACTGTACGGTACTAAGAATTATATCCATAATCAATGTAAAGTATCTATTCTTTCTATAAAAATTAATTAAGATTGGTATTACAGTACGCGTACTAAGTAGATATTACTCATTTAATAATTCAAGAATTATGAATTTCGCTTAAAATCCTAATTTTTCATTGCATTACTGAAACAAATATATTCTATTTAAAGTACAGACTTATTTTGTATTATACTCCAGCTTGGAATGTAAACAAGAAACTTAAAAACATTATATATCTTAAATATTAATTTCATACAAAAGTCACAAGCTAAAGTTAACTTCACTTATATTTAAATAGATTTTTTATAGAAACAAGATATTACAGACTATTGAATAGAGCAAACAAATCATTAAAAAGGATAACATGATAAATTTAATAATTTTACAGTATGGCAAATCTCCTTGCGAAGTTCAGAATAGATTTCAACGACTTGATAGTTATTCCTGACGTAACTATAAAGGCAAAGAAATCTTCTAGGGAACAGTTCGAGATTTTAATTAAGGACTTCAAAGTCAAAGAAGTTAGCAAAGAAAATGAAGGTTAGAAATAATCAAGAATGGCAATAATTTAATCTTAATATTATTTAATAAAAAACATTTAATTTTTACTGGTATTTTTCAGGATTTTTAATAAGTGAAGCTGAAATTCTGGGACAAAAAGAAAAGACAAATCGTCACATACGTTTGAGAGAAATGTTATTACAGAATTCAAAGGAAGCTTCACTCATTGTCATGTAATTATAATTGTGTCAATTCGAAAATAAATTGAACAAATCTTTTAATTATTGGAAGAATATTATGTACTGAAATTATTGATAATGTTAACAATTTTAAAGGAGATTGGAAGACTTAAATATGAGATTCATTGGCTGTTTTGCTTGTGATATTTTCAAGACATATGATAGAATTTGAATGATAAAATTCGAGTTGATATTATGCAATTAATATGGCTTTAATTGTTACAGGACCTTGCCAATGTTAAGAAAGCATTCTGTGAGTGCTCCCCACTACATGGCGTGGCTGGAGACCTTGACCAAAGATATGCCACCTTTCCTTCTAATCAGAGGCAACCAGTCTTCCGTTCTCACTTTTTATTCATGAAAATTTGCAAATTCAAAGATTTTTTTATTAATTTATATTCATAAACAGAAATCTTTATAGTTTATATAGAGAAATAAATAATTTAAATCTAATAAGATTATTTTTCAATGAATCCTTTTTAAAAAAATTTTAAACACTTAATACAAAAAATACGAATTTGTAAAAAATTTGACTTTATAGGAACAAAAAAACTCTTTTATACAACTATATATTTATTATTTTTGTTTTTACACACATATATAGCTACTAGTAATATAAAATAATTTCATATTATTTAATTCAGTCCTTATATACTATTCTTAGAAATATACCGCACGCAAACTTTATTTACATCTCATATATATATATATATACCGTGATATTGCAAGTATCTCTATGACTATGAAGAATATGTACATCATTTGTGATATAATACAACTTTTTACAGAAAAAGGGATATATATATATATGCATACCGGTACACATCTTTTACTTTTTTTTTGTGGTTTTTCCAGACATGTC
>JAJNBT010050756.1:0-11067 GCA_028455955.1 Notopais sp. p TS-2021 | reverse complement strand
AAATTTAGAAAAGAAGGTAATTTAATTAATAATATATTTACCACTTCAAATAACAAATGGAAACTGTATCAGACGACCCAAGTTTGAGTCACGATCAGTTTGTCTGTCTTTGCATCTAAATGAAAAATGTTTCAAATTGCTTCCCTGGGAGGCATGCACAACTTGTTAGGAATCGCTCGTCTCCAGAGTTACAGTTAATTTTTATATGTATTAACCTAACCCTTTCAATTTTACGGGACGAATATGGCCAGCACACAAAAATTCAATTTAAAGTATCTGAAAACTAGAAGGATTAAACAGGAGATGAATTTAAAAAGAAGCCAACGTCATACTGTCATATATATATATACCATTAGTGAATCACTTTGTGTGCATGACTAGCCATCCAGCCAGTTAGTCTCCAGATGTGTGGAATTTGAGAAATGTAAAACTACAGTAATTGTTTCCAGGAAATATCATAACCAGTTTTCATTGTCGTATCTATTTTAGTACTACGGGTGAATCTTTCATGCTCATCCATATATAATTATATAGCTTATAATCAATGCAAATAAATAAGATTTTAGTTTTGAAAGTGTCCCTTAGTCCTAAACAATCTTTTTTATATATAAATATACCGGTAGCGATTATTTATGTATATAATTGAATGCATAAAACAAAAATTGTCAGTAAACTCTTTTTATAAAGAACAGAATAAAGTTTTGGTTGATGTTGAAGATCATTCATATTAGGTGACGGGTGGATATGATAGTGATAAAGGCGAACTATAAATACGTACAAAATGTGTGCAATTATTTTTGTTCATTTTTCGATGTTGAACATGTTACAATATATTATTCATGGAATTCATTTTACTTAGGCTACGGTACTCAATTTATATATATATTAGTTTTTAAATATTACAATAAAGGTAATAATTAATACATACCTTAACTTTATACATATGGACATATGGGATATTGGAAACTTAAAAAGTAAAAATAAAGATCTGCAGATTTTTCTGACGAAATATTTAACTTCTTAGGTTAAGTTAGGTTTCAAAATGCTTGAACGTTCAGATTCTTCAGGTGCAAAAAACCTTGCGTCCAGATTCCTAATATGATCCAAATATAATGTTCTTTTAAACATAACTACGGTTTCGACTGTATTTATCAGTTTAAAAGAGCTTTGTTTCCTTTTGAACAATTTTCATAATAATATTTACAAATAATATGAATGTATTTTATTTCTCTTATAGGGCTGGCATTTTGACTATCCTGTCAGTGAATTAAAAAGGTGGGAACCTAAACCTGACGTAAAAGAACAGTTTGGATTTCCCGGGGAAATGGGGAAACCAATTCAGACGAAACCCGAAGAAGAAGCTTTAATGAAAGAAAAGTTTAAAATCAATCAATTTAATTTACTTGTCTCCGATGCCATCAGTCTCAATAGATCTCTGCCTGACGTCAGACTCGATGGGTATGTTTAGATGATTAGGCCTACGGTACCGTATATCAAATCATTTTAGAATATCACGAAAACAGAAAGAAAATATCTTTGAAAATCAGAATAAATTCGTTTAAAATTTATCTATAATTATTGAGTACCGTATATACGTAATGAATCAATTAATGAGACTTAATCACTGAAAGAAGCAACTGTTAAATTTTAGATGCAAAGACATAGGTTATCCGCCTCTACTTCCTACCACATCGATCGTGATTGTGTTTCATAACGAGGCCTGGTCTACTCTTCTGCGGACCATTTGGTCCATCATCAACAGGTCTCCAAAAGCTCTTTTGGAAGAAATTATTCTCGTCGATGATGCTTCTGAAAGAGGTAAAGTATTTTTTCCGTCTTGTGATCTACTTATATTTTAAGAAACTTCTCCAAATTAACTTTGTCAATTTTTGCCTTTTGACGTTCAGATTACTTGGGAGTGAAATTGGAACGGGAAGCATTAAAATTCCCTATACCTGTACGGGTCTTACGGACCGGCCATCGATCTGGATTAATTAGAGCCCGTTTAATTGGAGCGGCCGAGGTCAAAGGTCAAGTCATTCTTTTCCTAGACTCTCACGTGGAAGCAACGAAGGGATGGCTGGAACCTTTGTTATCCAGAGTCGTCCAAGACAGGCAAGGGAATATCTCCTTAATTATTTCTTCAGAATTTTTAATGAACTTGCTCCTTCGAGTGATATATAATATCATAATTACAACCATTTTATTGCCTTAGAGTTCACATTATGAACCTGATTAATGATTTTCCATCTATATTTAAAGAACGACCGTCGTATGTCCGATAATCGATGTAATTTCTGACGAGACCTTCGAATATGTGACAGCTTCCGATATGACCTGGGGAGGCTTCAATTGGAAACTTAATTTTAGATGGTAATGACCCTCAATCAGTTCAGTTTGTCATATACTATTGGAAATATCTCATTTTTAAATATATCTTGACATGCTATCATAAGAAAATAATGTAATAGCAGTAGCTAGGTATATTCTTAGTAAATATTTCTGTAAAAAAATATAAAATTAATATTTACAATAAAAATGATTGAAAACTATTTCGTAACTATCGTCAATTTGTATTTACAAATACAGAGTTTTTGCTTAATTGTAATTATAATGTTCATAATATTCTATTTGACCAGAAAAAAAATATAAAACTTTTCTATGAGCATTTAAACAGAACTGGTTTCTTCTCATTACTTTAGGTATAGAGTTCCTCAGCGTGAAATGGAGCGAAGAGGGGGCGACAGAACAAAACCATTGAGGACCCCCACTATGGCAGGGGGTTTGTTCGCAGTTGATCGTGACTATTTCCAGAAACTCGGAACTTACGATCAAGGAATGGACATTTGGGGAGGAGAAAACTTGGAACTTTCCTTCAGGGTAAGTCAAACATGGGTTGCTCAAACCATAGAATTATTACAATCTCGTGTGAGGGATTCTTTGTAATAAGTTATTACCCACTTTAATATATTTCTACCATAGTTTATTTCGTAATTACTGATGTTGACTCAAAATAGTTTACCTTTGACGGTCTGACCTGACGATCACCGGGAATCAATATTCCAATAAGACTATTTCCTACATTACAATGAAAATATTTACTAAAGAATTACTCCATACAGAACAACACTTTCTATCTTTTCTCCTAAATTTAATTTTAATAATAATTTCAAAGTCTTGACTGTATATAATTTTTAATTAGATACAGTGGTTTTCTTGTTGATACGTGGCCTATGACATTAAATATGAACCACTAAGAAAGACTTGGTTCATACAGCATAATCTGCAGCATATTTACTTGATTCATTATATATATATATAGAGTTCATGTACATAACACTTTTCAATATTGTAATTCCAGTTCAGTCAATTTGTTATTCTTTCTTACTATCAATGAAGTAAATATCGTTACCGTACATTTTTATGTTAACTTCGTATCATATAATATAGCATCAACATTACAGACTTAAGTGGTCTCTCTTTAAATTTGCTTATGGTCATAACTTCGAATTTCAGTTTATTACCAAAACTCCAGATCCATTTACTACTGCCTAAGATCGCTGATCAAAATGTTGATTCAAATTTATTATCGCAATGAATAGTTAAATAACCTGCATGAACCATAAATTTATCCTAATCCGACAGATTTATTTAATTTCAGTCTTAATGTTAATTTATCGAAATCTTGAATGTATTACGTACCGTATTTATATTTCAATAATTAATATTTTGTTATTTTCCTATTACGTATTTTATTTTATCAATTGTAAATAATTTTGTTATTTAATTCTTAATGGAAACATTATCGTTTTTACAACGGAGTTTTCTAGTTTTATAATTTTTTTATTTCTAAAAGGACTTAAATACTTGATTACTATCATATATATTTTTAAAATTCATAACTAAAAGAGGTCAGTCTATTAATAATGACTAATAAACTATTTCAATGGCATAACGCTATTTGAATATTGGCAAACAGTTATAATAAATGAACAGATAATTGCAGTACTTTTATTTGATTTATTAATATAAATAAATGTTCATTGTTGGAGGTTAAAATTGTACGTAAATCCTTGTCTTTCTTTTTATTAATTGAACAAAAGTTCACATTTTAACAAGAAATTTCGCCCTAAAATTGTTATTTTCTCTGAAACAAAGAAAATAATAATTCGAAATGAAACAAATAAGTGGTCCTAATTCCTACATGAAATCCTTTTTTTTTTCGTTCATTTCTCTTTAACAATCGTTGAATTTCTTTAACTTTTAATTGCAGTCGGTCATGACTCATAACAGTATCTTCATTTTATTTTAGTAGTATTCGGTAAATTGGAAACGGAACAATAGTATCTGATCTGTTATCGGTTTTTAATATGAATAATCTTTTGAAGGTTTAATATTAATTTTTTTTAACAGAAAACCGAACTTTTCTAATTAAAAAAGATTACTTGCATGGACGATATACCGGTACGTATTTATTCATTCGTTAAAACCTCATAAGAAATTTAGCTGCTACTGTAATCGAGGAGTTTCCTATTATGACGTCACGAGCACAGGTATCATTTACTTAAAACTGGTGACAAAGAATTAATTAAAATTAGACAAAAACAACTTGCTGACTTACTACTTCCGACCAAAAATTAAATTACTTTAAGGAAAAGGGATTACCGAAAATTTGATAGATAGCCGTCTATATAAACTTTATTTTCAAATATTGTTGACCCAAAGTTGTATGGATCACCTGACGAAAGATGATCCAAACATTTGAGTACGTTGAAGATTTTTATCTGAAACTCTTATCATTTGATAATCTGAAAACTGTCTTCCTATTATTCTCAAATTAAAATTCTCCAAAGAATTTTCATAAAATATTATTTCGTTCTGTCTGTACAGACGCATGTAACGACTCTCTGTCAGTATCAACACGATCCAAAGTTGTCTACTGTTTTTATTGCCAGAAATGTGACTATAGCCTTCGGAGTTCGGACTCTGAAGAGCCGTATTAATAATTATCGTAACGGGAATCTCCATTGAACTTTAAATCCACTCTTCTCTCCTGACGATTCACCCATTAACCATCATTGTAAAAACTCCCCTAGAAATATAAATTACTCCACTTAAGATTATTTATAGTCTAATTAATCTGTATAACAATTAGAAAATATTTATATGGCGCTGAAGAATAATCTCTGGGTCGAAACGCGTTTGCGTTTTCGTATTTACTTTATGAAATGATTTATAAATTTATTGGCATTCCTCTTCCTCATTGAATGCAACCATTCAAGCACTGAACCTATTCATCAAAATAATGATTATCGTAACATCTATTGTACTGCATATATTGGATAGGTCTTATATGTACACTATTCATTGTGAGAATAACTAGACTATTTAAAATCATTTTCTCGATGTTCTGAGTCTCGTTAGTGTTTGGTAATTCTTGAGTATTACTTGAACTCGCTCTCCCAAAGTCTTAAAAGCTACCATTAAAACTTTAGCCAAATTATAAAATTATCTACAAAAGTTAGTCATTAGACTTTCGGAAATTTTTAACACAACTTTTTTTTCCTAAAAGAAAATGGATTCTGTGTTTAGAATTTTAATGGCCTAGTCGAAACTTTGAGTCAGGTGCGATTTCTGATTATTTTCTTAGTTCCCGTTCCATCTTTTAATTTTAATAAGAAATTATGATTTGCAATTATTTTAGGCCTAATTTAGATCATGGTGGCAGATTACGATTTAAGTGTAGCAAACGCATAGTTCATATAGAATTTAGAACAACGCTTTTCTTTATTTTGGATTTAAAATTTTCTTTACTTGGTTTGGTGAAAATTTCCTTTAGATCTGGCAGTGTGGGGGCACTTTGGAAATAAATCCGTGCTCGCACGTAGGTCACGTGTTCAGGGACAAGTCCCCGTACACTTTTCCAGGCGGAGTTGTGAACATCGTTATGAAGAACAGTGCTCGGCTGGCACACGTTTGGATGGACGAATGGAGTGACTTTTTCTTTGAAATGAATCCAGGTAGATTTCGTTTGACTACTAACCACCAGTTGTGTTTTCTACTAAATTACCAAATAGTAGATTCAACTAGTTGTTATATCTACTAATCTCTATTTCGTTAACCACAACTAATTATAAATTAACCCGTGTGGAAATGGGTAGAAAATAAGGGCAATTGATGAGGCTTAATTGACTAATTGCATTTTTAATGGTTTATGGATAATAAAGGTTTATGGTTGATTTCTGATTGTTTTAAGCTTATTAATCTGTAGCCTAATTATTTTTAACCTCTTAACCCCTTAACAATTTAAAAAAAAGTACGAAATGTTGATCGATATTATTAAACGATTTGTAAGCTGTGTAGTTAGTTATTAATAGGCACATCTATATCTAAGTTGCTGGTATATCGATTTTTACAATGTTCACAAATAATCAAAACTTGTTTACAGGAGATTATATATATATAGTGTTCATTAATCGAAAATCGAAATAAATATCTAAACTGCAGTAAGGTAAACCTTCAAATATTTATAAGTACAGTAGCTAGAATTTGAAAATGGTAATTAAAACTGCATCCGACTTGTAGGACAGACTCCAAGACTTGATACATCTGACTGTTAAATTTTTTTCTCTCTATAAATATATTTTAAAAGATAGTTTATTTCATATGAAATTATTTGAATTATCTGATAATAAATTAATTTATTTTCTTAGCACTTGGTGAACAAGAAATAAAGAAAAGAAATATGTAATTTTTTAGGCGCGATTATTATTATGATTAAGTTTGGTCGCTTAGGTGTGGATGTGCGGAGGAACTCTGGAGATCTCGACCTGTTCTCACGTTGGTCACGTGTTCCGGAAATCGACCCCGTATTCGTTCCCTGGAGGAACATCCAAAATAGTCAATAAGAACAACGCTCGCCTTGCCGAAGTTTGGCTCGATGATTGGAGAGACTTTTATTACAGCATTAATCCAGGTCCGTTCCTCATCACCACTCGAGTTACATCAATTTCTACCATTGAATAATGTTAATAAATACTGTAGTAATTATAATGGCGTTCGTGCATGTCTTCATTTATCGATGTTACGCGTTTAATTAGGGCAATAATCTGATTCACTTTGCACCCAAATCAATAACGTCGATTCCTCATTAATAGTTAATTTAGAAAATCCCCATTGCCTTCCTTTACATTAGTTATATACAAGCTTCACTTTTTTACTACTGGTTATTTTCGTTGCTGTAGTTTCAGTTTATTGATCATAAAATAAATAGAAAATATAACTGAATTGCTCATTTCTGATAAGTTACTAATCGTTTGAAGAACCATAATCCATCTTGCAATCCGAAAGCCCTTATCAATATGGCAGGCAGCATTAAGGCATAGTGATGGATTATCTTTCGGGCTTTCTTTAATATGATCTCGTTTTCGATGGGTTTAGTCCGGCACTTTTTTAATGCAGGTTTCAATAAATTATTAATTGTAATTAAATAGCTATCACCATTCGTTTTCAATATATATATACATAATTAATTACGCCATTATATGTATTAGGTACCGTACGTACTTTGCTTATAGGTTGATAATTGTTATATTTTATTCTTCTATTTACTTGTTTATTTTGGTGGCTTTAAAGCTTGTGGGTTAGGAAATCATAAACAGTCTGTTTATTTAAAGAAGATAAAAATTGATATGTATAGCAAGCTGCCTACTATATATAATAGCAGTTTATCATTAACATACATTGTATATATATAGCTTTTAAAATATCGGACTGTTTATGATAATGGGGCTATTAATATTTATATGGTACGGTATGACAATTCACTTTATTTTGATCACATGAAGATTATTGCTCCCCCACGCTCATTAGGAATCGTGATCTTCATGTGATCCTGAAGTTCCATAATTTTTATGCTTCTTAATGCACGTTCTGTTTAATATTTGTCGCATAGGGTGAACCAACTAACAATGCAATAATTTAACAGTAAATAAGCTAATTTTGTATAATTAAGGAGGAAGTCGTTTTATATTAGCATGTAAGAAGAATACTAGAATAGCCATTGTTATTTAATTATAAGACTTTTCTTAATATTAAATGCAAGTGCGTCTCTAGTCGTAAAACTTGTCCCGCCTCAAGTTTTCTTTAGCATATTTCGAAGTATTTCTTAAGCGACTGTTTCTCTTGCCGAGACTGTCGCACAATTAATTAAACTTCTTTTCCTACGGATGGGACCCAAAAACGACGGGAAATTACGCTCGTAATTTAAAAGTTAGCGTTTAATTTTTGTGGTCTCGAGCAAAAATAGGATCCTGCCATTGGTTAAAGTTAAGAACCATATTTATACCAACTATAGGACACCTATGTTCGCGTTGTAAGAGATCTAGTCATTGGTTCATATACTGGCGCTGTATAAGATTTTACCATTGGTTTACGTTAGAAGTGCAATATCCGTTCGACTTTATATGCTTACATTGCAACATCACTTGTAGGTTCAGTTAATCCTTTATCTGCAAACACGAGAGTTTTGTTTGTAAGAAATATTATGGAACGTCAAAGTACCCGTTTCCATGTGATGCCAAATCTTAGTAATCATATATGCAAATAATGGATATTCTTCAGTTAAATCGATCTTCTTCGTCTAGTTGTATATTCTGTACCATTTTGGAGTAAGGCATTCAGTGCAAATTGAGCAAAATTAGTTTCAAATTATAAATAATTAATGTAGATATCGGATTAGGTTTCTATATTGCCTGTTCTATGTTCTAATTGAGCTATGAATGTAGAATTTGGATTATTTATCGATTATTTTCCGCTCAATATTTAATTAATTTGGACTTAAAGGGAACTTCCATCTTTATCCAGAATGGTACACAAATGACTCGTTTGTTTCTTTGATGTTAGACGCTACTTGATTGATTAATATTATTTAAACCACAATTAAGACTTTATTTATTGAATAATTCGACAATATTACAAATAAAGTTAATTTTTATATCGATATATCACGTAGTATTTAGTATTTAACAGTAGCTGAATAGAACTATACTAAATAATTGCTGAGTTATTATGTTGCCCAAAAAAGAAATGAAGAAACTTTGTATAATTTTGTTGTTGACGTTTTGACAGGAGCGAGGAATGTGGACTACGGTGACATTTCTGCACGGAAGAAGCTTCGCAAAGACTTGAAATGTAAAAGCTTCCGCTGGTATCTCGAGAACATTTACCCCGAATCGCAAATGCCGCTCGATTACTACTACTTGGGAGAGGTAATTATGTTCTAATGACCTATGGCACTAAACTAAGTAGAATCATTACAAAACTAGATCCTTCGATTGTTGCCGAATAATTGCGTCCAATCATAGCGCTGTTTTTGATTAAGGAACCAGAAAAGTGTATCCACAAGATTGAGTCTTATGGAATACTCCATTAGAAAACCACTTCGCTAATGACTTTCCGATCAGTGGTGCTGAAATCGAACGATACGACGCCTCTTGTAAGCCTTTTCTTGAGGAGCATTTAGTTTTCATGGTAAATTCCCGCCATGGAACATTAACCACACAATCTGTTTAAACCGTACGCTAACCATTTTGTGGACGGAAAATGTATATTTTGTTCTTCGCTCGTTAGAATTCGATTTATTTTCACTAGTCTAAATCCTTATTTCAGAATCAATATTGTTAAATTTATGATTTGACTCTTGTTTGAAATAAACTTTTTTAATACCAAAACTTTAAAAACAAACTACCATTCTTATGTCTTTTCGACAAGTACTCGAGAGGTATAATAAAAAGAGGTCCTTTATTTTGTCAGAGACATTCCCAACCGTAAAATAAAATCCCGAAAGCTATAAATGAATCCTGTTTATATCAGTCTCTGCTTAACATTGTTAGAGCCTTATCGACGGCTGCAAAAGAATTGCCGTTAATTTACAATCTCTTTGTAAATTTTCTTCTTTTGCCATCAAAGAAAAAAATGAAATAAAATAACAATTCTCCATCGTATAAAGACGATCTATAAGCCAACGACATATGTGTTTAGATGTTTATTTGCTATGTGAAGACCACTAAAAGACAAGAATTGAACGTTTGTTTATCGTCTGCAGATACGAAATACGGAGAGTCAGAATTGTTTGGACACTTTAGGCAGGAAAAGCGGAGAGAATGTCGGAGTCAGCTACTGTCATGGTCTCGGAGGCAATCAGGTCAGTAATTAATGAGTTAGTAAAGGGATCGGGGACTGGTTTCTTCTCTTGACCAACGGGTGAAATTTGTTCCACTATATACAGACTGTATTGTGGATTACGCACGAATGCGTCATCAATAGTCTATATCAGGGGTTCCCAACCCGCGAGAGTATTCTATGTTGCTCTGATAATACTTTTGATAAAAACAAACTATGCAAGTGTATCTTTAAAATAACAATTTCTATCTGAATCGAAACTATTGAGGTAGTTAGTTGATATAGATAGGAAAAGAAACGTTTACAAATGAGTACCGTATGCTTATTGTGTCAAAGTAGTGCTGATGTCTCTATACATTTTTTAAACAATAACAATTAGAATATATATAAATACCAGTATATATTTAAATGCATGAAAATTATTTGACCAAGTTAATAGTTGCCTGCAGATATATTATGTTGCGTATATTTGTCTCATGGAGCTCAAAAGGTTGGATACCCCTGGTCTATATTATGGACTGTTGATGATATATTCATGCGGATGTGTGTTTATGCAGACGTTTATTGATACAATTATAGTTTACACAAATTAAATTTAATATAAATCTTATTTAGTAAAACGGAATGATCCTTTTGGACATTGTTCACATCAGGAGTGAGGAGCCATTGAAGAAATATTGGCTCATGCTCCTTAACTTTTTAAACTTTTTTGTCAACTATTTTTACATTATTTGATATAACAATGTCTAATTGTATAAAGATTAGTGATGTACCGATTCACCGGCACCGGCCTTTTTTGAGGAACCGGCTAAATCTTCAAGATTTGCCGCTGCTTAGCCGATTCTTTTAAGAAATATGAATATTACTGTTTAGTAGTGTTTACTG
>JAJNBT010050556.1:0-15921 GCA_028455955.1 Notopais sp. p TS-2021 | reverse complement strand
AAAGGATCCGAAAGCGATACCGTAATTTCCTTCGTATTATCATAAAAAAACGTTCATCTGACGGAAATAGTATCATTGTTGATACAATAGCATATACGATAAACATTATTCTGCAAAAACTACGGAACTAATTGAGACGTCTTCCAGTTCATGAAAAGATTACAAAGTTTGTTAATGGACCAACCCCCTAATCTTAGAAATGAAATGTCCTACCATACTTGAAAATTATCTGCGAATAATTTTTTTTCTATCAAGAGTATCCAACGTTTAAATAAACAAAATATATTCAAAATTCATTAAATAAAAAATATTATAGTTTATGCAGATTTCTTGATAATATCTGCAAGCTATCTTTAAATCTTTTACAGAATAATTTTTAAAAAATTTTTAATTTATTTTATTATATTTTTTATTTTATTTTTATATTTAAATATTTTTTAATTGACCATTGACCAATCTATGGGTCATATAGTCGTTGATAGGGGGCGGGATTCTTTCACTTTTATATAAGTCCGTGGAGGAGGCTGTGACTTTATAATTCATTAAATAATCTGTAAAAATTTGTCTAAAATTGGTCATAGTTAGACTATGATATACTATGGTTATCTTTAAAAATATGTGGCAGGGTAGTCCCTTTTATGATTGGGACCCATTGACTGATCTATGAAAATTTGGTTGAAATTTCACTTAAATATAACTTGATGGTGGGGGCTTATGACTATTGACACATTAAACAATATGTAAAAATTTGGTTTGAAAATGGACATACAGAGGTATGATATAATATGGCCGCGTGATCTATTTATATATTATTTTCATCGGTCATGTCAGATTAATATTTATACAAAATAAACAAAATTGACTACAAGCAAACAAGCAAGATGACATACCGACTTTTACAAATATAGAGATTAACGCCAATTTCTGCATTTTGTTATGAAGAACTCTAAATACGATTATGTAAAGATAGGATAGATTCTATTAACTCTATTTGACATTGACCAATTGTTTAATCTTTCGTGTAAAATGCAAATTTACCAATATTCAATTTGCGAATGCGATTTGAATAGAATGCATATATTCAAATAGTGCGCTTGTTACATCTTACTAGATAAGTAGCTGTTGCATGTTTTCATTCAGTTGTAGTAGTTC
Organism: Notopais sp. p TS-2021; assembly: GCA_028455955.1. Taxonomy (NCBI): domain Eukaryota; kingdom Metazoa; phylum Arthropoda; class Malacostraca; order Isopoda; family Munnopsidae; genus Notopais; species Notopais sp. p TS-2021. The sequence goes on along the minus strand of JAJNBT010050556.1, from coordinate 14,769 downwards.
TTGTATTTATCTTAAAACATTGTAAGGTATGTGTACTTTTCTTATAGGTAAGTAAACAATTCCATAGGTATCATTAATGTAGCCTTCACCTGTCATATGACTGTAATTAAAAAGATATACGGAAAAAATGTATCGATTAAGTCTACGGATAATGAAACCCATATTTAACTAAGTCATTTGTAATCTTGATGATATTTTGTAATTGATGTCGATTGTTCTATAATAAAAAAATTGTTATTGTATTGATGACTATTTATATTAACTAATTAACTATTATCATTGTTATTTTAATGATGACTCTGATCTATAATAAAGACATTGTTATTGCATTGATGTCTTTTGCCATATAATAAAGACATAAATCGTTATTTCATCCATGTGTCAATAGTATTATGTTATCATATATTGATATCGGATATGAGATTTTTTTAATAATTTTAAACTGACACTACCATTGTGGTCCCTGATTCTACTTCTAAAATGCGATCCTGACGAAGAGCGAAGACATTAAATAAATATAGAAATGAAACCCTGAGAGACCTCTTATCACAGCAAAAGGTGATCCTTGACAAAAAATTAAAGAATTTTTCATCCAGCAGCTGCTCCAATGTATCCTTGCAGATAGCAGTCAAGGAGGACCTTAGGGATCTCTAAGGTACATCTCACAGTCACGTATTTACTTGCAATTTTTTGTTTCGTCACAAAAAAATAAATCTAAAAGGCCTTTTCAGTGAAACCCGACTATTTCTTCGTATGTACAATAAATCAAATGCTTAATTATATAAATAAAACTTTAACAGTAAGTATTTAAATAACTATTGGTCAGTTATATGGCAACATATTTTTCTCTTTACAAGATAATTGCATGAACCAAAGATCCTTTCTGGTAAGAGTGAATATAACTACGGGGGAGATTGTATCGTGACATATACCCCCTCCCCATTTTCCCCAGATCGGCTTTTATTACCACTATTTTTCGGAACTCCATAACTCCAACCGACTTATATAATAGGGAGACTAATCGTCCAAAATCAAAATAGCGTATCTTTTCAATAAGATTAAATAGATACGGATGTTTGTGAAGAGTAGAAGTCAGTCAGAGCCACTCGACTAGATACTTGATGCGAACATTGAAAAAACTCTTTATTAGGAAACGACTTTGACCAAATTTGAAATTAAGATTAACTAAGATGACCATTAAAGGATGACGTTCTTAATTGTTCTTAATTTCAAATCTGATTAATGATTATTAATTGCTCATGCAGATTCCCACGTAAGATATCCGATCTATATTAGAATAATAATAACTTTATCGATGGAATTGAAGCCCATTGGTGTTTATTATAAATTGAAGGCATCCTATTGGTTGACAATATTTTTGACTCGGATTATTTCGATTCAGATTGTTTTTAGCGCTTTTCTGAACCATTTGATCAGTGACAGAATTGATAAAAGCTGTAATAATGGATCTTCCTAACCTATCCTTTCCAGACTATGGATTTGCCTATTAGAATTGTTCATTTAAATTAAATATTAGATTTAAAATAACAGTTATGAGTTAGTTATTAATAAATTGGTTTATTAATTGGTTAGTTGTTATATTTCGTGAATAAAGTTATTCATTTACAGTATTTAATTATGATATTAAGAGCACTGTTAGGTTTCATTTTAAAAACAAAGCAATTAAAAAAAGTAAACGACACTCTATACTCTATAGTAAATATAATAAATATTCATTTCATAACCAGTCAAAAATTTTGTTCTAGGTAAATTTTCCTGCGGTAAATTCCCACATGGTAAATTCCACCACGTACATTCCCACATGATAAATTCCACCACGTACATTCCCCAGCGATAAATTGTCTAACCTAACCTAAGCATTTAAATAGCATATACTACATGTATGTATCTGTGAATTTACGTGGTGAAATTGACCGGTCACCAAAATATTATCCACCAATAAAATGGGTTAAATTTCTTACGAACACGAATGAGAATCAATTTTTACAATTGAGATTAGTTAAATATATTTAATAATACTACGCCTAGTAACTATATATGAAGCTCACACTCGCATCCGTATTTACACGCAAGATAAATGGTGGCACTTTTTTAAATTCTCACCATAACAATATCATGTATCAAGAGTGTTAATTCCTTCCCTACTTGGAGTTCACCGACGTCATTCTCGCTAGCAATTTTACACCTCCCAGCTACGTGCTAATAGGTTAACTGAATCAACAAGAAACGTCACTTAGCTCAGTCCAGAAACACCTTGATCAATTAGGCTACGGCTTGTAACACTAGACGAAGCGGAAAAAATCGTCCTCACTATTCTGGCTGGATAATTAAAAATGAAAAGAAATTTATTTCCTCTGCTAGGAATGCCACCACTCGGGACCAATAACGGTGATGAGGTATTCTATTAGAAGTCCCGCTAAGTAGAGGACAAGTGGCAACCAACTTTTCTTGATGTTAATACCTTCATCGGTAATTTTTATCTAATAAATTTAGTTCATTTCCATTTATTTCAGAATTTTTTTTTTAAGTCTTTAACGTTAAATAAAATAAACAAAATAAATGTTATAATTTTATTTTTTAATCTATCAATAATACCGAGACACATGTCGTAAAACATCAAACTAAACCTTGTTTGTTAGGAATAGTGACCAATAATTGACTAACAATTGACTAATAAGTGACCAACAGTTGACTAATAATTGACGAGTAATTGACCAACTAGGACCAACAAGTCACTAAAAATTGACTAAACATTGACTAACAATTGACTAATAAGTGACGAACAATTGACTAACAATTGACTAACAATGACCAATAATTGACCAACAAAGAACCAACCATTGACCAACAATAGACTAACAATTGATATATTTTAATTAGTTTATAATTACCTATTTTGTCTTAAAGGTTAGACTGAAAATGCAAATTTTTTATTTTTTGGTTGTAAAAGCGATACGAAGACATCATTATTAAATTAAAAAATGCATCAACTATTTAACACGATTCGTGACGTAATGACTATTAAATCTCCGTTTAAGTAATGTAAATAAATGTGGTTTTCAAAGCAATAATAATTTAATTATCGAGCCTTTATTGTTCGTGAAGTAATCTATTTCTGAGTTAATCGAATCTACGAAAAAATATTCAAACAAAAAAATGTTCCAAAAATAAAATATTCAAACAAAATATATTAAAACAAAAAAAATTTCTAACAAAAAAATGTCGAACAGAAATATATGTAAACAAGAAATATTCAAATAAAAATATTAAAACAAAAAATGTTCAAACAAAAACTTGTTCAAGCAAATAATATTCAAACAAATATATGTTCAAACGAAAAATTATATTGAAATAAGAAATATTCAAATAAAAACTATTCAAACAAAAAATGTTCAAACAAAAAAATGTTCAAACAAAAAAATTCTTAGAGATATAAGAGATAAAAAAAGCACAAGTAAGAAAATGGTTCGGGAACAAAAATCCCATTAAAAAAATATTTGATGTTAGTCGCAATAGTTAATATTATCTCAATATCTTTTAAGGGCAGTGTGTCTTTTATCTCGCTTGTTCTCAACTTGTTCTTTCAACTTTTAAAAAGTATTAAAAATAATAATGTTCAATTCCAATGAAAGTTATATAAAAGTGCTCTCCCCCTCACGCTCGATGTAAACGAAATAATAAAACATCTCAATAAATATAAATTGGAGACCGTGTTTCTACCAGTCTATTTGACAAGCCATAGGATGTGTCTCTGTCTTCCTTCAAATATGTAAACAGTTACCTCTAACTAATTGAATTCATACTTTTCTTTTTTATTTATCTTCATATATTATGAGCCGCGACCCTTTGAATAATCTATGAAAATTTCATCAAAATTGGTTCAACTGTTAGATTAAATATTTTGAGAATGAAAAGTGGTTTATAACTATGTTAAAATTATAATTACTAGGTGTATTTTTGTAAGAAAAATATACCTATCTGAATCGTAATAGCGTAATCAAAAATATTATCCACTAGAATATCTTTAACTTTTGCTGATAGCTAATGGGGTAATCAATTCTGTCTAGGTTATAGAGGACACACAAATATATTATGTTAACCAAAAGATATAATTTTGAAAACGGCTCATGTTAAAAATCGAAATATTGCTCAATTAAATATATTAATAAATATTGTAATCAAATAATTTTATTGCCAATACAAAATCTAATGTTTATAATATTTGAAAAAACATTAATGTCTCAAATTTTCATATGAAATAAAGAACTAAAAAATTAAAACTCTTATTATGTGACAACAGTCTGTATAATATAAACTAAATATTGAGATTGCCCAAATTATAATCGCATTTGTCAACTCAGATTCAAAGAATGATTACAAGAATTTTATATATCGACTATATATCATCTGTTCTTAATAAAATCTACGGACATTGCACCGACTATTTAACTAACTCCGACAATGAATAATATTGATTGTTGATCCTGTTACTAAAAATGCTCTAACCAGAAACGAAAGGAGCCATCAATCTATTAATATATTTTATAAAGGACATATAACATCCCCCCATCAATACCAAGAATAAAATATGAATAAAAATATAAAATAAAATGATTGACACTATGATTTATTATCAAAATATGAAATTAAAGAATCTATTACTAAGAAACTACCATAGATAAGAAGAGAAATGAGTAAAACAATAATCGTTGACCGAAAGCAATATCGTATAATAATGTATCTGTTCGGAATCCGAATGCGACTTTGGCATTTCTAAAATAACTTATATTGGGTATACAATTAATCGAGTAAATGCATTTACTCGAGTCCTGGTCCCCATATAAAAAAAAATGTCAGTCAACATTAATATAACGGAGATATTAGAACACAAGGGCAAGATATTCATAATAGAAGATTTTCCATATTATAAATAATAATCATTTCAACGTAATTGACAGAGAACCAAATGTTAAACTGACGAGGCACGAACTTTATTTGTACAGTATTTTATTTTTTATATCATAAAAAATTCATCGGCGAAGATAAGGAGTAGTTTAAAAGCGATCGTTCGCGGTGTTCTGCGGGCAACTCTAGTTTATAACAGCTCGAAAATAAATCTTTTAGGAATTCAAAATATAGGAACAATTATGTTTTAGAACACTTCATTTATGACTTTTCTGTAAAATACTAAAATTCTCTACATTAAAATACCTATATATCCTTGAGAAAAAGTATGTAAAAAATTACAAGATATTGTGTTTAACTAAATATATTTCTTTTAGTATTTAAACTAACTGATTGCTTTCACTCGAAAAAGAAAAGTTGGGAATTTATAAATAAAAATACCTCATGTTTAACGAAATGTGTCTGTGAAATGAGTTGCTTTCGATCTTTACGAATGCCTTAAACTCAATTACTCAGGTATAAATTATCTAAATAAAATCCATCAGCCTAACCCATAAATAGAAAGCCAAGTAGCCTGAAGAGACAAGTCACAAGTCCGCTCTTAATAATGTACATTAATCGAAAGATTTCTAGCGGACTCGTTGCGTCTTTCCTGGAAATTACTGAATTTAAATAAAAAATTGTCTGGATTCTGCTATCAAATATAATCGTTTCTAACACGCATGTATACAGTCAATCTAGTAATCCATTTTATAATTTGCATCGATGTTAATATGAAGTTGAATGGATTATTTAGATATAGACCTATGGTATAATATTAAAAGAAGGAAATTTGTTTGAATTTGTTGATTAAATCTGTCTCCAAATATTTTTAACGAAATGAAGCTGAAATAAAATAAAATTTAATTGTTCTCTAAAGACTGTTCTCATAAAGAGCTACTTTGGATTTGGTTTTAAACTATTAAATTTCTATGGGATCGACAGAAAGACCCTGGAAATACAAGATACACACAGCGTAGGATACTTCAAGAAAGGACGACAAAGATCCTTAAGCTTAGGATTGCATAGTCAATTCGAATGCTTTTAATTTGATTAAATTTGTTCCCATCAAATCTCCTCTTCCGACAACAAACCAAAAAATGGCGCGAAAAGTCTGACAAATATTTACCGAATTACGCCTTGACTACAGCTGCTTTAATTAAAATTTACACTCTCTATATATACATAATTATATATGCCAGCAATAATAACATCTATGCAACCCGGTCGTAGGGCTAAAATACAATTGTTTGGGTAATTATTATATGTGTGGTGCATGCGGAGTCAGCTTGACCCTAATTGGTCATGACCTTTTAAGCCTCTTATTGGTCAAAAAGTACGAAAGGAATCAAAGGTAATTATTTAATCTGAATTATTCATTCATATTCGATAATTCAATCGATTTTGAATAATAAATAATAAATTTTTCAAAATTGTTATATGACAAAATTTTTTATACATAATTCTAGTTTGTATATAAAATACTTGGAGTCAGAATCAAGAAAATTATTCCTCCTTGTTATTGCATTCCGGAGTCGTAATTGGGAGTTGAACCGACTCCACAGTATAGATGTCAAAAAGTCTTTAATTTTTCATGAAACCAAGGTGTGAAGGACGCTCTCATATATATGTAGAAACTTAATCCTGTCTTGTTGTTGAAAATTGATAACAAATATTTTCCTTCTCAAATGATTAGTCGTATTTTCATGTGCATCATGAAGTCGATTTGGATCGGAATAATAATCTCTTTATTAAATAAATCAATTCCCATTGGTCGTAATTAGAAATTCGAGTCATTCTATTGGTGGACGATATTTTAAACTCGGCTATAACCGATGCAGATTCGTTTCATAGTGTATTAAAAAATTTGCCAATTGTCAGTCGTTCAATTCTATATTTCAGTTAATGGAATGAAATATGGATCAGTTTTCTACAATTTAACATAATATTTTTACACCATAATGAAATTGTATACTTTGAGAGGTTTATTTTTTAAGCCCCAAAAATTAAATCATAAAAATACTAAAGTTTACCTTCAAAAGTGAATATTTTCTGTCTAATGTTTGATTAAATCTTTAGAATTTCATCAACTTTAATTGGTTAAAAGCCTCCGCATGAAGAATTAAATTTCCTAAACAATTTCAATTTATTTAACTATAATTTATTATATCAAATTCAAGAAGTTTCTTGCATAAGATGAATAATTTTAACGTGATGACTAAAATACGGTTCTATTTTGTGCACTATTCAGTTGTCTTCTAGAAATTTAGTGGAATTACAGAGAATTAAAAAGTGAAATAAATAAGAAGTTATGAGAAGTTATTCGATTCATTAAGAAACACCTCACAGAAACTTAAAAATTCAGAAAAATATTAAAAAATTCATATGAAACATAAAAGATATAGCAAGAAATAGAAATAAACAGAAGAAAAACTGGAAGAATTGTTTAATATAAAAACCGAAAAACTAAGAACAAAATTGAAAAAGATAAGAAAAAGAATTGATAAGTGATAACAAGAATACAATAAATGAACCTCAAAAAAACTGTATCTTGCCATTTGCTTTAAAAAAAAAGCTTAAATTACACTTTTAAATAGCAATAACTGTTCTTTCTTTCTTTCTTTTAGATTTTCAAAAAAATGTTTCAAGGAATATGATTAGAATATTCTTACTGATTTTGCACAAAGTTTATTCTTTCATTGAGACGTCTTACATCAATTTTATTTTCATCTCTGATTATATCTCAAATGGTTTTATTTACGTTCGATGATTTCTTAGACATATGTATTCAATATGCATCAACTTTTATTGTGTATTAGGTTGAAATAGCAATTAAGTATCAGTAAATTTGTCAATTTGCAGGAAAAGATTAGCTATCTTCTTTTCAGCTGTATGATACGTGACATCACATCTATCAAATTCTCGTATAACTTTCTTTCGATTGAACCGTAAATCGCATCCATAGAAGATTGTGCAATACGAGTTAAATAGAAAATTAACACTTATTAAAATCTAATTTATAGATAATTGATGAAAATTAATTCACAAAAGTAGAGCTATATTTATAAACCTAAATATTTTAATTCACTTACTAGTTACAGTTCAACGCCGTTAATATCGATTATATAATGTAATATATTTTTAGATTAGTTTAAGTTAGTTTAGGTTAGTTTGGGTTAGTTTAGGTTAAGTTAGGTTAGATTAGATAAACCTAACCTAACACAACGAGGACAGAACTTTAATATAGTGTAATATTCAACTTTTTGAATGACAAATTGTACACTATTGCGTCAGCGTGACCTACATTGTTGACCTTAGAAACCCCATTTTGGATTTCGTTTCCAGCATGTCATTGATATAAACATTGAAATGGAGGACAAATTTTTTAGGACCTAATTCATTCCCAAGCACAAATTTATTGTGCTTGAAACTAAGGTACCTTAGAGTGATTGACGTACCTCCTTGATACTGCACGTGCGGAAGGATGTTTGGATAAATTGAATGAATTAAAATAGTTAAGTTAGGTTAGGTTCATTTAGATTTGATCAGGTTAAGTTGGTTAAATTAGTTATTATTTATTCATTCAAATTTATGTAAAAATCACCCATATCTATAAAAAAAATAATTTAACGCGACCAGACAGTAGGTCGACATAGAATTTGGCGAAGGAAAATCCGAACCGAAGGCAATGGGAACAATAATCAGGAGCAATATTGAATTTAAATAAGTCTAAGATTTAATTATAATTGAATATACAAATCAATCTGATTTAATTAGTTATTAAAATGAATTTACCTTAAAGTCTTGCAAATTCTCTACCATGCAAGGGATTCTCGCTTCTCTTCCTGCCACAATGGTCACATTTTGTACAGGAGCAGCGAAATCTGCCACAGGAAACTCTGAAAAGAATAATAATCCATTGTTACACAAATACAAAAATTAAGAAATTGAAATCATATTCGCTTCTTAAACTCAGAAGAAAATTTGATCTAACTAACGTAGTCTTAGATTAGATTGGATCTTTTGACCAGTAGATTGAGGGCTCCCTTAGATTGATTAGATCTTTTGAGCAGTAGAGTGAGGGCTCTCTACTCACAATTTGTGTGAATCTGTAGGCGTATTTTCAAGAGTAGTATAAAATCGATCCGGATCGTAATAAGAATCGATTTATTGAGGAAATCGACTCTGATTGGTGCTCATCAGCGATTGAAGGTTTTCTATTGGTGGACAGTATTTAGAAAATCGACTCTCATTGGTGTTCATCAGCAGTTGAAAGTACTCGATTGGTGGACAATATTTAGGAAATCGACTCTGATTGGTGCTCATCAGCGATTGAAGATTTTCTATTGGTGGACAGTATTTTTGAGTAGTCTAATCCGATCCAGATCGGTTTTCAGTGGACACAAAAATGCGCCTTATAATAAATTTTGAATGCATCATCATTCGCTCCCGTTTAATTCGCCCCGGAATATTCGATCCTGTATTGAAAAATTATTTTCAAACGATTTATTTATTATTTATTTATATTGAAGAAAATTACCTAATCTTACCTCACCTAAGGATATTTATTTCAATGCAAATAAATAAAGCATAATCCGAGGACGAGTGAATCAGGGGCGAATGATCCGGTCACGTAGATTTTCATTGGTCTTGGTAAAAAATTGAAGGCATTCTATTGGCTAACAACATTTTTGACTCTTATTGACTGCAATTAATTGACTCCAATTAATTGACTCCAATTAATTGACTCCAATTAATTGACTATCAGCTTGTCACTAATTATTTGTGCTTCTTTTGATCAAAATGTTGTTGTCTTTAATCAAAGTTATGAGATTTCATTTTTATTTCTTCGTTTCCTCTACATTTATTGAATATTATTAATAGACAATTCTTTAGCACTTCCTCAAAAGAAAATATATTAACATTAAGTAAATAATGAGATTGTCTAGACAGAACATTCAATAATGATAATACACTAACGAAAAGTCCTTACGTTCGTTCAATTTATATATAATATAGAGCTCTTTAGGAGTAACAAGGACTAGTCGAGCATAATAAATAGATTTATTCGTATATATAAACTAGTGTGACTGTTTGGGGCGTGTATATTAATTGGTTTAAATTTGTGTCCAATCAGCACAAAGAATATTAATGTCATGAATATCATATTTAATTCAATTAAGCTCGATCATTGCAAACGAATAAAATTTTACGAATCATATAACTTAATTGGTCGATTTAGAACGAGATAAGTCGAAAATATACGAACGAGAGTGATTGGATAAACCAATATCTACTTAGGTTTAATAATGGATCCATCGGCCCGAGATTTTCCGATTTCACTGTAAGTTTTACTTAAGATTATCTATGTGGAAGGCCTTCAGTGTTCTTTGTTGCCGTTCGCCAAGTTTTTTCTATATTTAAGATGGGCCGATGTCACGTAAATTTTCATTTTGATGCTAATTAAATTTCCGTTTTGAAGCGAGTTTACGATTTCCCCCGACGACGCAGCTACGACTGGGATAGGCGCCGCTCGTCCGTGAAACCGATGTTTCTCCAATCGTCAGCTATCGTCCCTTTATTTACGACATCGACGATAGTAATTATGGAATTTCTTCGTCTCGTCTAATGCTCGCAAGAAGGATGGCTTCCATGTCACCATGATATATTTCTGAATTAGAACAATAAAAATGATATTCCAAGAACCGATGACGCAATTGGTCATTTGTAATTATTAGCCAATCTAAAGAGAGGATTTAGATTCGATATCTTTCGTAAAAGAGAGACAAAGAGCGCAGATATATTTACAAAAACACAAAAATGTTATAGAAACTTTAGGTTACTTTGTAAAACTTTTGTGACATTGTTATAAGTTTATTCTTTTCTGTATCAAAATTGATGAAATGGAACTAGGCTGATTCTGATGAGGTGAGAGGAACTCGTTTCTCTTCGGCCCGAAAGGAACATTGGGATGAGGAGAGGAGTTGTAATTAAAAATATTCATCTTTTTCGTCCAGAACTTTAATGAAATCGAGTTAGTGGAAAATGAAACTTGTTCGTAAAGTTTCATTTCCCGATATTGATTTGATGAAAGAATTCACTCGAGTTTAATTAAAATTAAACAAACCCATTGTTAAATATGATCATTACTCGATTATATTATTAATAATATGATCTGGTTTCAAAATTATTTTTCAAAATTAATTATTTTAAAAGAGATTCGATCTATTTTTTTTAAAAAATAGATTCGATCTATTATTTTAAATAGATTTGATTTCATTCTTTAAATAGATTCGGTCTATTTTGAAGGAGATATTTATTTCAATATAGATTGTAATTAAACACACAAACACACACACACACGCAGTCATTCCAACATCAAAACAAATACAAACAAAGACTGTGAATGGCACGTGTTTTATATTGTTTGTCTCTGACAATCTGACGAATAGTAAGGCTTCATTTCCTTACGAACTAATGACAAATCATTTTGATTGGTGCACAATCGTTTGGAAGAGAAAAACATGTATATTTAATTTAGACTTCAATCCTATTGAAAATATCAGGTATAATACTTTAAATCTTTATTTATTTCCATAAACGAATAAAACCGAGAATAAACGAATAAGTTATGGTATAAATAATCTCTAATAAGACTTTCTAAGGGACTGCTAAAGTAAGTGCCTCATAGTACTACGGTTTATTCTTAACTCCTGTAGCAGCTGAACAGGAGTTTTATAACGGCAATCAGTTTCTGAGGATCGAAAGTTTATAAGGGAAAGATAATTCGGTGGTTATATTCCATTCGGGGATTCAATGCAACCGAGGGGCCCTATATATTGGTGGCACTATTACGTCAAAATGACCTTTCTTTTACGAGCAGTTAGGAGTTTCAAACCAAAAACTCTTATATTTGAACGTGTAGGAGAAAACTGCTCGAAACAGTAAATGATATTTTCTATAGGATTTTGCTTCTGCCCCACAGAATGTTTGGGAAGACTCTCAGAGCGTTAAATATGTAATCTCGAAGGATGCCTTAAACTGCTAATAAAAATGACATAAACCATAATTCTTCCTTGTGAACGAATTTTGCCCGCAATATCATTTTCATTTTGAAATAAAGTATCCCTGGCAATTATAAATATACTTGCAACAATATAATCCACTATTGATGACACTTTCAAATATTTAATACAAAGTGACAAGCACCGTATATAGGAGTACGAAATCATATACCATTTCTTCATATATTAAAATAAATCAATTTTTTTCAGGTATATATTTGAGAGATATTTTCATTTTGTCAAGTTCCTCCTCGAAATCCAGTTTTCTACAAAATTGTATCTGTTACAAATATGTTATATATATGTTACTTATAAGCAATATATCTGGTCCTTGAGGTTCTAATGCCATTTAACGATGTGCGGTGGTAAACATTACCAAGTAAGCCTTACTTTCTTTATTCTGAATTACGACCTTGTTTTGCACTCTTAATTCAACTTTTCAACATTAAATTTTGTATATTAAAAATTGCATTCAATCGATTATTTACAATTTATAAAATATGATAAATAAATACCTTTGTTCTTTTAACAATATTAATTTAATGAATCTCTTTCTAGCAGTTTTTTTAACAGATAAATTCGAATAACTTCAAAAGAAGATTATATTTATTCTATTTCTTTAGCGAGTAATACGAGGCAAAAACCATGAGGAAACAGTTCTATTGTTCTATCGCAGATAATTCAGCTAAAAAAAGCTAAAAATAGCTACAAAAAGAAGGTTTTTAATCATATTCTTGTATCTCATTTTTGACCGAATATTTTTAGATCTCGTTAACGTATGAACTTCATTAACAGCATAATAAGATGGCGTTAAATATAGTTCTTCATAAAAAAATTGAGATTAGAAATAGGAAGCAAGAAGTTCATTTGGTCCAAAAGGCAAAGACTAGTTTCTTCAAGAATGAGCGAGATACACTAGTTGCTCTTTACGGCTAGAGTATAAAGACCTAAGACGATTGTGGCGCCGACTTCTTCAGCAGCTAATTAAGTTTAAAAACGAACCTTCTTCGGAAATTAACTTTAGTGAGACATATTGACCATTTGTGCCTGATAATGAAACTACAATCGATAAATACTCGACAATTGACTCTAAGTACTTGCGAGCTCGACATTTTTAGGTAGATTAGATAAACTGAACTAACTTATCTAGTGCGTCCTAGGCACCCACGTCTTTTGGCAAGGTCGGTAGGCGTCGTTTAACCAGCATAGGCTAAATAATGGTCACGTGACCTGACCCCTAGTTTGGTCTTCTCGGACGTAAGATGCGATAACTCTTCATATAAAACAGTCAATGGTGACGTCACGCTCTCATTTTCCTACTTTACGGGACTATAGCGACTTTATTGATCTAAATTAACAGAACCATACAGCTTCGTGTGACCCTATTTAACGTCAACCTCTCAGGTTGACCCTACGAGATGACCACCTCGCTTCTGAGATGCTCCTAAACTGCTTTATGACTGAATTGGTCTTATATTGTGACCAATAAATGTCAGTCTGTCACTTCGAATTGGATGTATTAAAGTGATACCTTTTAGTGGTGTAACATTTCTCGTATTTTAAAAACTATTTATCCTAACAATATTGTCAAAGGAAATTCCTTCAACAAAGGAGTTTATTATATCGGATAGGGAGTAAGTAGATGGGAATTGGACCTTGGACCTATCTCGACTCCTAATAAGGTACTTACTTGCTCAATTCAATATACCAAGTACACTGAGATACACGACCGACGCGGAAGATACCATAAGTATAGACTAAGCGTACTTAGAGCATATAGGCCGTCGGGTCCTACCTGATTTAGATTTAATTATAACGCTTAATAAAGTTTTCACTGAAATAAAATCAATTTGAGAATCTCAATTATTAGATTGGAAGTAATTTCATAGCATTAAACGTATTTTCGTGTCCACTATGAAACCTATCTGGATCGGTATAAACAAGTCAAAAATATTGTCGACCAATAGAAAACCTTCAATCGCTGTCGAACACCAATCAGAGTCGACTTCACCATCAACGGAATTGAATCCCATTGATGTTCGTCTGAAATTGAAGATATTCTATCGGTGGGCAACAATTTTGATTAGAATATTCCAATTCAGATTAGTTTTAAGGTAATCGCGAAAATACGTATAATTGGTGTAAAGTAAACCTGTGATCCTTCAGATTTGTCAACTGTCATCGGCACAAGTGAATCTCTTGCGAGGAATTTTGAAGAAAGATTCTTCGGCAGACCAATTAGATGTTAATTATCTCGGGACACTTTTCTTGAATAGATGTCAAATTTCTTAATTAATATGACGTCGATTAGAGGTCGACAAGATCCGATTATTTACGAAACAAAAATTTCCCAGGATTTGCATAGGTAAAAAGGATGTACTTAATATTGAGATCCATATATTAATATATTTGTTTTTTTCACGTCGGATTATTTAGTTGATTTGAAGAATGAGATTTGTGTGATCTTCCTACAGCCAACTTTCAAAGTTTTGAAAGAAGTCGAATAAAAAATTCCTCCGCACTTAAAAGTAGTTCATATTCATCCGCGATGGAAATTAAATTTTGTCATATAAGATATTTAGTGAGTCTGAAGTTGCTTCAAATTAATATATTTTCATTCGTAACAAGACTATTTGTCCCCGATAATTAAAAATCAAAATAAGAAATCAACATTTATTATTTAGATATTGACCTGCAAACAACTAGGTTAGGTTAGGTTAGGTTAGGTTAGGTTAGGTTA
>JAJNBT010050470.1:0-10389 GCA_028455955.1 Notopais sp. p TS-2021 | reverse complement strand
TTTAACAAAGAAACAAATAAAGAAATACAAATATTAAGGATGTAACGGAATAATTATATAAGATCTTCTTCCGAGTTACGGTCACCTAACCTGACCTGAATAAACTGTAGAGGTCAAATTAATCCATGTAACTTGATCTGTTATTTCAATAAACTTTTCATGAAATTGTTAAAAACGCTACATTTCAATTAGCGGACATTTTTATAATCAAAAGAAGCACTAATTTAAATTTACTCCTAAAGATCTATGACGTTAAAAGCCTAAATTAGAATATCGGTAAAGAATTACCGTCTCCATCTTGGCTCTCATTAATATTTTCAAAAAATATTTAAAATAAAATACGATTTAAGAGAAAAGGGGAAATGGAATTTATAATCATTAAAAATCTATTTGTTAAAAGATCAAAAACTTGCTCTATAATGACGTTGTCGAAGGGCACAAATTGATTCGATCTGAGGATACGAAAAGCTTCTAAATGAGGACACTACGAAAACCAACGAACCAAACTATGGAATTGAATTAACAGAATCCGTCACTTTTATTCGATGTTAAATGCGATTCGATGTTTTCTCCCCTTAATCCCCTCATCAACCAGTTGGCAACTTTTCACCGCACGAGTTGATCTTCTTGTGTTTCGTCATCAGCTGGGACCGGTCTACAACAATGCTACACTCATTCTGTCATTCTCCATAACATTATTCTTCGATACAAAATTGTTAAATAAATTTCTAAATAATTTCTATATATATACGATTTTCAATATAATTATATTATTTCAAAATTGTTTATATTAATATCTGACGTCAACATACGCACCTATTTTTCGTAAATTTACACGGAAGAAAATCGTTTGCTTTATAAAAGTAAAAAGAACTACGTAAGAAACGTCAATATTTTATGAATGAAACTTTTTTAGTTTTAGCGTAAATCTAGGAGAATTTTTAATCTTAATCCGAACACAGATAGAATTATTTACATTAAAATTATTGTTACTTTATCATTGCATAATCCATTACTTTAGAAGCCTAAAAGTACATTATGCTTATCAGTGCGCCTGTTACAAACAACATATTTATATCAATTAATTTATTTCTGTTTCTTTTTTGCACTCAAATGTAGCTACTCCTGTTATATTCTTTTACTATTATGTCATAAATATAGCATATTCTCGCGTACTGTACAAACTTTTTTCTGTAACATATACGATACATGTAGCTACCATGTTATATATAGTAATGCATTGTATTCAAATATAAATTTGTAACAATAAGTAAATATATTTATAATATAAAGCAGGACCAGGCATGAAGAAATTATATTTTTATTGCTACTAACGATCAACGTTTCGTACGTATAACGTTACATCTTCAGGATAAAATCGTTTAAAACTTTAACGGTTACAAGCAAATATTTAAATTTATTTCAACAAACAAAATGTTAACTTTATTTCTACCAACGATACTTCATAGTGAAATATTTGTAGCTTTATCCGTAGAATAATCACGGATATTTGTGTCCTGTATATAAACGTATGTTAATTATTAAATTAGATTATTTTTTTTTTCTAGCCCTGAAGATGGATGTTGTCATCCGAAACGCGTTGGCCTTATTAATAAAGAAAGACATATGAACATCTCATCTATTTTCGTTATCCTGTTTGTCTACAACGTATAAGTAATTACAGGAATTTTAATATAATATTGATTATATTATTTATTTAATATGAAAATATTAATTATGCTAAAATAATTATTAGGTAAATATATTTGAAATATCATTAAAAGATACCGGAATTCTGAGTTTATATCATTACGCTATACATATATAATGAATAATACATTTATGGCATTTCTAAATCATACTTGAATTAGCCGAATTAATGTTTAAATTCGAAATGGCAGATTGATTTTAAAATTAACCAATGATAATAATTAGGAATATATTATTAAAATGAAATACGATGTCGTATTTATTATTTAATTATAAATATACGGACAAAATTAATAATAAAATCAATTTGTATAAAACTAATTAATAAAAGTGCTTCATTTAAATCGACTGTAAAAAGCGACACAGTTGGGGCGCCATATTTGATTAATTCCATATAATCAATTTTCAATTTCTTACGTGGATTAAATTGTGGTATCTCAATTTATATCAATCGATTTAGGTTGGTAATCCTGTGTAATCCTATTTCTGACCTGGCCTCCGATTCGAGGGTGCCGTTACAAAGGACAGATTAAATGCAGATTATTACGGATCCTCCATTAATTATGGAATCACAACGCAAAACCAAATATTTTCTCTTCTCATCTCACCCACATGCAATTAATATTATATTTAGGGGGTTCGAGGACGCACGAAGTCACTTATATATATAATTAAAGTATTCATTAAAACCTAAATGTTCTTATTTTTTTGGCTTCAATATTTTTAAAAGTTACTATCAATAGTTATTAGTTATTATCAATAGTTATTTTTTACTATCAATAGTTATTAGTTGCCATCATTAGTTATTTGTTTCTATGATAATGTGACTATAAAAACCGTATTAACAGTACCGTACTGAACAATTTAGACTTAATAGAAAATACTTAAAATTTAAATATTTCGTTTTCTATTAATTTTCGACCGCTTTCTATCGATATAAAATTAACTATTAATTCCGTATAGACAATTAATTGAATTGATAACTATTTAGTTATTTGTCTATATGAAGTTAATAGTTTATTTTAAATCAACGTGATATTCCGTACACCTTTCGTTACCGACATACAGACAGAACGAAACTGGTTTATTAGTATATTGACTGTCAATATGGTCAGGTTAGATTTGGTTCATTTATTTTCATCATCATATATATTTTTGTAAAGATAAGTATATAACCATAATAAGCATTATTTATATTTTGATGGTGTCACATGAAAGGTTGGAATTATTACATTTCCCAGCAAAACTTAAGAGTTTTCTAGAAGTGTTTCAATAAATCATGAATTGGGATTGTGATATTATAAATATTTTCCAATATTTCCTCAATCTGACGTAACTTTATCGCTGAAACAATATTTTTCATACAATAACATTTACTTTTGACAATATTTGGACATCTCAGTCACCATTACTAGGATTGCAAAAACGATCTTAAACGTTTCGTATTATTGTGATAAGAAGAAACCTAAGCGAGTAAAATAATTTATGATACGTTTTATATGTGATGTAAATCTTGTAATACGTTTTCTGTAACCGGATTCCTTTTTCCTAGAATCAAAAAAATGATTTAGGAACTTTGATGGTCACATTGTTGGATGACATGTAGATTTAATTTTTTCATCTCTTGAATTGTCATCTAAAATATTAAGAATAATTATTATTAAATGAATTGTTAATAATATGTTGCAGTTTAGTTAAATGGGTGACATAAATTTCAATGTCAATATTTCAATCTTGCTTTTTATGCAGGAGGAATCGATGATGGAGATGTTGGATCTCCTGACAACATGACCAGCGACAGCAGCGATCATGGATCACCGCCCCTTCGATCTCCACTGGGGTCCCCGCCGACGTCGCATGGGCTTTTAGTGCCACCTCATTTTCCACCCCCGTCATTGGCACTTCATCGACATCAAGTAATTATGCTCTTCAATTTGTATATTAATGTTTTTGGCATCAATTTGAATAATTTATAAAACGTGTATTTATCTAACTTAACCTAACCTACCATAATCAATATATTCGTTTGACATGTGTCTTTGACAACAAATATGATTTATTGTTTAATTTTCATCTCTGAAAAAAATATTCCGATTTAACGATAAAATTTTAGATTCGACAAATGAATTTTATAAAATTTATTTTACTTTTACAGTAGATTAAAAACTGAAAAGATCAGAGTGCTTTATCAAAAAAGTATATTGAATAAAAATTGGTATCAGTAACAATTATTTCATAAAGCTGACCTGTTAATCTTTAGAATTTTCAGCTCGAGTCTGGTTTAATGCCCGGAAGATTGTCACCCTTGTCTGGTCGCGTGCCGTCCGGTATGAACACGGTGTCTGTAAGCTGCACCGCCGGAGGGATTCCGATGCACGGACCTAGTCGACGAATATCTCCGGGCCTACAATGTCTCGTTTGTGGGGACACTTCTTCAGGAAAACATTACGGTATCCTCGCTTGCAACGGTTGTTCAGGTTTCTTCAAACGCTCAGTCAGGAGAAAACTTATATACAGGTACGTAAATACACATTTTTAAATTAAATAATTATTTAATATAGAATTATCGTCTATGATTATGTATTAATTCAATAAATAACATGCAATTGTATATAGGTGCCAAGCGGGAACAGGGTCATGCGTAGTGGACAAGGCCCATCGCAATCAGTGCCAAGCTTGTAGACTCAAAAAATGCATGGCTATGGGAATGAATAAAGATGGTAAGTTTAATTATTCCTAATGAAAATATTGTTTCCATATAATGAACGAAACTAAGGTTTTTTTTGCACACATTTTTATGTCCATATTTGACGAGTTTTTTACAGAGCTAAATGTATTAATATTGTTCGTTTTTTTGTTTACTTTTTTTAATGTTTTATGCGACTCTGAAATATGGACCACTTATAAATGATACATTTAAATTCTTTTCATGCAGCTATAACGCGAATTCAAACGTTTTCGTGTACGTATATTTCGAAATCATTTTTAAACTTTCCATGTTATTTAAGGAGCGTGTGAAACCCGTTTTATTTATAAGAATTATTAAGGACCGTCTGAAACGCGTGTTATAATTTGTAAAGTGGCAGCTGAGTCCATTTTGTATAAGAAGATGCTTCTGAAACGCGTTTTGAATAAAAAGTTTGTCAAGAAGCGCCCATAAGATTTACTCAAACGTTTGAGAAGTATCTGAAATGCATTTTATTATAAACAGATACTTCTTATTATTCTAGCGATTATTTGAAGTTTCATATAGATCGTTATTAACTTTGAAATAAGAAAAAAAAATATTTGAAATTTAAAGTTAATTTGTAATTTTCTTAAATATATATAATTAAATTATGTATAATTTATATATAAAACAAGCTGCTCCCACAGTTAATGAAATCTATAAATTAAAAATCTAAATTAAATTAAACTTCAATCTATGCCAGCAAGAATAAAAATATTTTTTATATTGTACATATTTTCGCTGATATATTTTAACCGATTCTGAATCGGAATAACCTAGTCAAGAATCTTGATCTACCAATCAAATGCTTTCAATTCTTGACAAACACCAATTAGAATTTGCTCCATTTCTTAATTCCCATTTCAGAATTGGTTATTTAGTGCACGCAAAAATACGTATAATATACAGTACGGTATACAAGTTAGAGTGGTCGGAAACTGAGTACCCGCGAGTTTATGCTGACCCGCCAACAAAATTTGCCTGACCAATTAAATAAAATTAATTTTCGTCTAGAAAATCTATAGTTAAAACAAAAATGTAATTTCAACATTATAAAAGCACTTATTTTAAATATAAATATATTTTTTTTTTTTCTTCTAAAAAATAATTAACTTTTGACAACAATTTTTTTGAAAAATAAATGAAAAGATTACCCATTGATAACGAGATTGAAGACCACTGTAACTTGACATAGTTTTTACCGATTAAAATCTCATGAATTCTATATATCAATTATTTGTATTATCAGTTACCACTAATAATTCGAGAGATAATGTTTCTGTAGTTTTTGCTTGGATAGAATAGAAATTTGTTCAATATTATTAATTGTTGTTGAATCGTTGCTGAAGATTATAAAGCTACTGAATCGATAAGATTTCAATTATTGCAGCTGTTCAAAATGAAAGACAGCCTCGTAACACAGCAACGATTCGGCCGGAAGCTTTTGCCGAAATGGACCAAGAGAGATTTCTCAGAGAAGCCGCAGTAGCCGTTGGGGTGTTCACGTAAGAAACTTTTTTCATTGCAGCTTTTTGATTAATACATTTTTCAACATTTTCCTACGAAATTAAAACTTGCGTATGCCATCATTGATCAGGAGGATTTTCATTGCAATGCAAATACTTTTTTTAATAGAATAAAATTTTATCTCAGAAGACCTCCTCTTCCAATGCCTGGATTTGTCTCTGCAATGAGTTCTTCCAGAGGCTTCTTGGCTCCTCCTGTTCCCCAGACCCCTTCGTCACCTTTTGGCACATCGGGTCTTTCTCAAAATATGTCTCCTCTTATGGCTTCGTCCTCCAATGGAAATCAAAATGGCCTCAATAATAATCATCCATCAGCTGTGAACCATAACAACACACTATCTCTTAATTATAATTCCTTCAGAACGGTGTCTCCAAGCAGAGAAGAAAGAGACTCCAGTAAGGAATATTTATATCAAAATAATTATTTTGAAGTCATTTATAATTTTGTTTAAAAGTAAGCTATTTATGATGAAATAAATTGCTTAACAAAAATTAATCCATAATGTTTCTTGGAATGTAATATGAAAGTTGAATTTTTAAAAATATTTCTTCTTCAGAGCCACTAGACCTCCTGAATACTGGGAACTCAATTTTCGGAAGCCACGAAACTACTTTGCATTTGGCTGCGAGCGCAGTTTCAACGCCTTCTACGAGTATTCCTCCTCCACCTCCTCTCGCTCCTACGTCTTCCTCCACGTCATCTTCTTCAACAAATTCTTCGCAAGTGAACGAAGCAACCTTATGGGATCCTCTTCAAGAATCTATGCAAGAAACGGCAGCCAGACTTCTTTTCATGGCAGTCAAATGGGCCAAAAATCTACCCTCCTTCAGTAGTCTCGCATTTAGAGATCAAGTACGTAAGAAATTGTATGAAGGTTAAGAAAATATAATCATGTCAAATATATTATTGAGTGTTAACTTCGATGTACAAAAAACACAATTGGTTCCATTCTCGTATCTAAGTTCTGGATATTTATTCTAGGTTGTTCTTCTGGAAGAGATTTGGGCGGAGTTATTTATCTTGAATGCGGTTCAATGGTCCCTACCTTTGCCATCTTGTCCTTTGCTTTCTCCTTCTGCCCACGCCCAGGTACTTACACACGCTCACAAGGCTGCCCAAGCAGCACAAGATATCCGCCATTTGTGTGACGTAGCTGCTTCTTTTCGCGAACTCGCTGTTGATCCTGCTGAGTTCGCTTACCTCAAAGCAATAGTTCTTTTTCGACCTGGTGAGTTCATCTGATCATTTTGACAAATTAATCACACTTCGTATTTATTATAATTTACGTGATCACATAAGACTCTTCAATCGATAACCGGTAAATTCCACCACGATAATCCACAGAGACATGCATGTAGTTAACGCTATTTAAATTCTTAGGTTAGTTTAGCCAAATTTTTGCGAGAAAATATATGTGGTGGAATATACTTAGAAGCAAGAACCCCTTAATCTTTTTACAAAGGAGCTAAATTTCTATCTATTTAATATTAATTTGTCATTGCAGTTCGAGGGTTGAAAGACGGTGGTCAGGTGGAGTCGCTTCAAGATCAAGCGCAAGTCATGTTGAGTCAACACGAAAGAGCGCATTACCCAGCCCGTCCAGCGCGATTCGGAAGACTACTTCTGCTATTGGCCTCACTTAGGTCACCACCCTCAAACAGAATCCAGAGTTTATTTTTTACTGCCACCATCGGTAACACGCCGATGGAGAAAATATTATGCGATATGTACAAAAGTTGAAAAAGGTTTTCTAAGAAGACTAGTAATTATACACATTTTGCTAATAATGCATGAAACAAAAGATCATTTTAGGAGTAAATTTTCAACGAGGCTTAAATAAAGTTAATAAAATTTATATTGATGCAATTGATATGTAACTTGTGTATAAAGGAATTAATTTTTGTACTCATTGAAACTTGATGCCAAAGTTAGGTTTATTGTGAATACTTCAGTCTGTGTTATAGTTTACGATTGTTCCATTATTTGTACAGTATAAAATGATTTGCACAAATCACTTAAAACTTTATTTACTTAAAGTGTTTTCATCCAACCCACTTAATATATCGGCCTTAAAAATAGGACAAACTTTAACCGAGCAGTTACTAAAGTATTTTTCTCCATACAAATTTTTAATATATTTTCTAAAGAAATATCAATTCACAACTAAAGGAAATAAAAGAATCTTTAATAGATGAATATTATTCGTAGGAACGTTATTAACCGATACTTACTCTTTCAAGTTTGATTATTTTCAATTCACATCCAATATAAAATCTGTTTATAAATAAGGTAAGTGAAAGATTACAAAGTCTGTAAGACAGTTTCATTACATATAAAAATTCAATTCCTAAATCTATGACAATCTTTTAGCTTTTTTTTGGAATACTTAAAGACCAAAGCCCCACTCATTTTCAATTCAAGATCAAGCCCTCAATGAAGGGTGGTTAGGTTAGGACATAATCTAACCACCCTTCATTGGGGTCTTTATCTTGAACTGAAAATGGGTGAGCCTTCGTCTCGGAAGCGATCCCATTTTTTATATAAAAATATCCTAAAACCTTGAAAAGTGACTAGAACAAGTCTGAATTTATGAAGAATGAGACAAAAAGAAACAAAATAATAAACGTATTTTTGAGCATAAAATAATCAATTCCTATTGATGTTTCACAAAAATTGATGACCATTTAGTGTCTGTGCGCACAAACTCTATGTATATATATATATATCTATAGTCTTATAATAAGACGCCATATCATGAGTTAGGCTAAGAACTTATTGAGCAACTGGTTACTGCAAGTCATAGAAACAGTTTTCCGATATTCAATCAAGTAAAAAGTATTTATAACTAGAAGCTCATAATTTCATAATACAAAATTTTAAAATATGTTTCTTAAGTCTTTTAGGGAAAACAAAAATCAAATTTATTATATCAATCAGTTTAGACGATTTCTTAACATTTTCGGATTAATCAATGCCTCAATGGGCCACCCTCTCTAGTAATACAATCATATGGAACTAAATAACAAATATCAATGATAACTATATAATCCTGTTGGACAGGAAAGTCTTTTAAAATTTAAATCATTTATTTATAGAGATTACCGAATATTCAGATTTTGAGAAAAGATCCCAATACATAACGACAGTAATTCAGGTTGAGAAACAATACGTTTAAGTTATTACCGTCACTCAGATCACATACGGTAGTAATAAATAATAATTCTATTTACCGTATTTCAAGATTGAAATAATGATCGTATCAACGAAACTATAATTATTATATAGGGTGGAAATATTTGAGATATCAATTATTGTATGCAGGAATAATACATATAAATGAACCGATAGAAATCAGTTCCATAGAAATGGATAGAGAAACCATTCTCTTTAAAAATAAGTTACGTAACAATGTTAAAATATCAGACACAGGACGTATTTTCGTATGCTTTATATATATATACCAGATATGTAACTGAACAAGAATCGTTTTATTAACAAAAATCGACTCATCATTGGTGTTAGTTCGAAATTGAAGGCATTTTATTGGTATTACACTGCATAACAAAATACATCCATGATTTATTATCGATGAGTAAGATCTTAAATATAAATACTTCCGAAATATCACAGGATTTTTAAATCTAGTACTTATATATGTAAGTTTCACCGCGAGTGACTTTTTCCGTAGCACTATCAAACACTGCTCAGAATTCTTAAAATATAAACAAACACGTTCGCAACCCAAATAATTACATTACATAAAGTTAAAAAGATGCAGTAAATTAAACTACGGTGGTCTAGATAATACATTTTGATGTAGGAAAAGAGTACCGGTATATAACAATGGGAACTCGCTCCACGCGCACCTCAGATATCTTTTAGACATTAGAAGCGAGCGGAGTTGAGCGACGAACGAGTGTATAGATTGTTTATATAAGAAGACTTCGATGTTTAAAACCCGAGCATTACTTGGAAGTGGGTCAGAAATCGGAGCTCAAAGCATGCAACCAAAGCAAAAATTTGAGAAGGCGCTGGATCTTGGAGCTCCATTCGTGTCATTTGTCTTTTTTTATCTCTTCGAAATTTGAGTGACCTGTCAATTTGGCGTGTCCTAAGGCGGAATCTTCACCCTCGAGCTTCGTATCGCATTGTTTACAAATTAGTCGAAACTTATCTAGATCAGTAAATTGGCAAGAAGATTTCGCTTCGCGAGCCACTTCTTCAGCTTGGTCTAGAAGCCAAGATGCTTCGGTTGAAAAAATGAAGCTTCTATTCCCCTGAAAATGGATTTTAGTCAAATTCTAAATTTTTCCACTACAGATAACCAGTTAAAATTAACCAAAGTTGTTACGTTAATTTTAGAGATGTTCCGATTCCATAATTTTACCGATGCCGATTCCATACCAAAACACCGATGCCGATAC
>JAJNBT010050368.1:0-11497 GCA_028455955.1 Notopais sp. p TS-2021 | reverse complement strand
GTCATTTTTAAAACTGAAGGAGGTAGATATGTAAATTCATTTATTTGATATCCAATTATAAAAATAATTAGAATTCATATATATATTCAGATTATATTTAACATAAATTTAAATTACAAACATGACAATTAGACTACCATTCTTAAATATTAGAGTAAATATTTACTCTATAACAGATACCCATTACCCAAATAAAATTTTAAGGATCAGATACTATAATCCCAGATACATTTCCTGACGAAAAAGTGCCCCCTCAGATTTAAATATTTTATATCAATTGTCTTTCGTGACCTCAAAGATTTAAGAGACGACATTCGGATGATCAACACTGATTGGGAATCCTAAAACTGTTATCGCATGCTGATAAAATGGACCAATCAACAACAACGAATTTTAATAAATGACATCAAACAAACTGTCTCTCTACCAATCAGAACTCTTTGTTCGGTAATTTCTACTAATTACTTAAAGTTTTTACTTTTTTCAATCGCTTTAAAGTTTCAATTTGCCATTACTGTAATAACAAAACTTGAGTGTCCGACCAAAGAAATTCACTGAGCACTAAATCATTCTCCCGTTAAGTAGCGTAACAATCATAACTGCTCATAAAATTGTAAACTTATCATGCATAGATGAGATGCATAAATATTGGCCTTAAATTAGGACTTT
The DNA here is from genome assembly GCA_028455955.1 of Notopais sp. p TS-2021. Classification (NCBI taxonomy): domain Eukaryota; kingdom Metazoa; phylum Arthropoda; class Malacostraca; order Isopoda; family Munnopsidae; genus Notopais; species Notopais sp. p TS-2021. The sequence goes on along the minus strand of JAJNBT010050368.1, from coordinate 10,828 downwards.
GTGCCTTCTACGGACCTCATGAAAAATCTGTAACTGATTTTAACGATTATTTCAAAGATGAATTTATCAAATGTAGAAAAATAAATTCTTGCAAACACTAATATTGATAAATACGTTGAACAATTTGATTATTTTGTTATATAGCTTGAATAAAGAAAGATATTAATACCTGCCTGTTGACAAGTGACTATAGATGCTCACTGTATTAAGTAATAGAATTAATGCTTGTTTGAATAGAAATGTTGATTTGTGCAGTCAAATCTTAATTTAATTACCCAAAATAAGTGCAATTAAGTTACATTTTGCTTTGTTTACCGATGACTAAGGGTGTGGTTTGGACAAGTAAAACATCTTCCTCCGCACTTTGTTTAAATAGAAATCTCTGGACAAATAAACTTGATAAACCGCATAAAAAGTTGTTAAAGTACCCAAATATTTATTTATTACATGCGGGCATTAGACTCTGGATTTATAACCCCTTGTCAGATAAAACAATTTGGTTTGCCTAAAGGGCTTCAGCCCACCATGCATCATGGGTTTGGAGTTGTTTGCGATACTATCCTTGCATCTAACAATTATTCATTATTATAGCATTGGATAAATGCATTCTCTGTTTTCTTATACAGATACTATCACGGCTTTGTAATCCCATCTGTTTTTAAATAAATTTTCTATCAGAAAACGATAAACATTATCCTGACTTATATATTCTTTACTTGTATATACAGTATATAAAATCAATTTATTCTAGAAATATATTAATATATTTATATCATAGTATTTCAAGTATATTAAATCATTTAAAATAACACTAATACTTATAACATATATAGGTCGATTATAGTATGACCGGATGACAATGTTTCCTATTAAGAAATCCTAACCGGAAATAAAATAATAGAGATATCTTGATCGTGAACATTTCTGTTAATTCGACCTGAATTTCAACTGAAAATATCCGATTTATTTGTATTGAGTTTGTGTTTTTAGATGCATCAAGTTATAATTATTTTAAAACTTCCCAAAGGTTGATCCCATTTGATAAGCATATAACCTAGATTGATTGCGGTGATATTTCTGTCGTTCAACGCAATCTCCTATTTTGTTAATAGGAAATGACTGTGCATCCTTTTAGTCCTATTTTGTCGAGGTCATTAATAAAGATTTTATAGTTAATCATTAATCAAACTAAAGCTAAGAACCAGAAGAAGGATCGTTCTTTATTTGCATATTGCATATTGCAACCGATCCATTGCACAACAATTACACACGCCCTCGCACACATTTTATTATTCGTATCTAACATTATTATCTGACATTAAATTGAGTTGTTTATGGTGCTCTTAGACTCAAATTACGCAATATACATTCCTGTTTTTGGTTTCAGAAATTGTTGCAAAATAATTACGACACCTGACGATATTTCAGTGTTTCATTTTAAATAAATTTATTTTAATGATAAATTGTGAGTGTCCTAGAGTCGTTCAAACGATTCGTGAATTTGAAAACAATATTTAAAGGTCCTACGTAGGAGATTAAGAGCAACAGGAGTTAGACGCTTAGACCAACTATGGCGTAGATGAGTACACACAGATGGGCGTTTTCTAATTTTGAGCAAGCAGATTTACGATGGCGAACCTTAATTGGAATTGTTTTAATTAATAATGACCAAATATGACGTCTGCGGAGGTGTAAATTGCTTTCATGGTCACAAACGGATCGACCTTCATTCTGATTCAAATTGCATCTTCACCACATTAAAGTTAGATCCAAATGCATTAATAATATTTGATTGTTTTATTTCGTCATTGCAAATTTATATAACAATTATCTTTGCCATAATTAATAAAGTCAAAAGATTGATTATTTATAAGACGGGATTAATTTATTTGTTAATTTTCGGTCAAAATTTCAAATTGAAATTGACAAAATTTCATTTAACGAGATTATGAAATATCCGATAATTGGCACTTGTCGAGAGTGCCAACTGTTGGTTGTCTTCTAAATGTAGCGATTTCGTGTTGACGAATAACAGGATACGAGATGAATATCAATGTTACGCTCATGGGACCACAATTATTCGCATACCGCGTTCGACGTAACATTTAAGTTACATTTTAATGCAATTTCGATAGAAAATGAATTTTTGTTGCGTTATTTTATCGATCTTCAACAATATAATAATTACATTTATTTATTATACAATAAGATACTGAAGAAGGAATTTCATTTAAATTAAATTGCAATGGGTACCGTTAACAATGTTTGCTAAAATGTTGCAACGATTACATCCTGTTTATTGAAGAATTAATAATCTCGCTAAAATCTAAGCACCCTCAAATCGAGTCAATTACCTTTCACCAATGTGTTCTCACTTGATTGATCACTTTGCAGATTTCACTACTGAAGAACACGCGAAAGAAGCAACGGGACAACCAACGGGAACTAAGAAGGGCGTAAAGGGTGAGCCTCTCTTAAGATTGAAGCCCTCGAAAAATACATCTGAATGTGGTGAATGTTCAAGGGCCTCATACTTCAAATGACAGTGTTTCTCAAAACCTTCTTTTCCGTCGATGAAACTTTGGCATTCCCAAATGTATCTCAGCATTTTCTTCTTGCTGGTAAGTATATCTTGTTGACTATAAAATATATATAGAAATTCATTTATATTTGGAGAAGTTAGAACTTCATTTTTAAAAATGAAAAGATTAAATTTGATTCGTGTTCAATTGCAAGTTTATCAAATAAATTTCATTATTATAAAATCAATGTGCCATTTCTTGCCTCTAGATATAATTCTTTCACATTAATTCAATACAAAATAGCATTTTAACTAGAAATGATGGTGCAAAATGCACTTAGCCACTTAAAAATGACAAACGACACCACTTGACAACATGTATACAAAAACATGCCGTTACCTAATTCCCCACGCACGGAATTAAGAGACACTCTATCAAATTAATTTTCGCTAAGAATATATAGTGCAAATATGAAACAGGAACAAGAATCGATCTATTAATATATTAAGATTTGCTGCGGTAGACCACAAAGGATTAATCTACCGATCGGAATTGGTTCAAAGAATATCTTCTTTAGAAAATGAATCCTAGTCATGATATGAGTAAGCAAAAGTATATGAAATTAAATTGGAAGAACTAAACAGAGTAAAATGAACCGCTGTATCTTACGTTCATGAACTTGGTGAACTTTAACGTCCAAATAAAAGTATTTGATATTTTGTGTCTAAATATATGGCGACGTTTCTAAGGTCAAGACGCAAACAAGAAAAGAAAACTCCTTCTAAATGAGTTTTGTACGTGGCTCAAGACCATCCACCCTTTTCTGTGACTAGAGAGAAAGACACATCGAAACGCCAGTTTCTTTCTTCGCAATTTCTACTTGGTTCGAATTGAAAATTTAAGCCAAGAATTAATAACGAATAATTATGGTAATTTTTGCTTCGTCGATATAAATTTGATCTCAATCAGAGTTAACCACCTCTCCACGAAGCGTTTCTAAATATCGTGATCAAAGTAGCTATAATTTCCAGAACAAATTATCGTACAAACGGTCTAAATGCAAATGCACACGAAAGCATTTACAATATAATTATGTTTTAAGAGTCGATTCACTTTTTCAGACACACTTTGACCTTTTGTCATATAGTTGATTGACCCTACATGCACTTTGTTGTTACTCATGTCTTATATTGCTGTGCATGATTGTAATTCGACTTGAAATAGTATGATACTCTTTCTTGGTTGCATAGTAACTGAATACGAAGTACGGTATATGACCGAAACCTGAGAGAAACATCATGTCGTAATATATGCGCTATTTCTCCTTTCCATTATAGATTTCCCTCTACATTATTCGCTTTTCTTTTCCCACGAATTGTTAGCGCCAATTAAACGTTATATAGAACCAGTTCAGGTAACCATTATAATTGGGGACAGTTACGCACAAAAGACTACAGTTAGGTGTGATGAGGATATTACTTCCTGTACACGAACGTTCTTATGTAATTATTATCATTTGCATAATGTATCAAATACCTTATTAATCTCCAGCGTAATTTCTTTCACTTATATTTATATTGTTATGCTTTATACCTTAAATATATACCTGACTCCATTGAATACAGTAATTTAAACGGCAAAGTCATATTTCTGGATATGCGACTTTTAAATTAGGAAGTATCGTAACTGCTCTCCGTAGAGAGAATATATTTATTTAGTTTCAAAATCAGACGACTATATAGAATGACTCGGTCTGCAATCGTGCAAAGCCTGCATGAGCCTCGAATGTCCTCAGTTTAGATTTCAATCTGATAACTGCTCGAATTAACTGCGGCTAAGATCCTAAATCACCGGTTAGTTGCTGATCATCTTTACGATATGAAGAACTGTCTGAAAATGTTCCGAGAATCAAGAACGACCCAACCGCCTTTATCCATAGGGTTAGTCATCTCTGCAGTCGTAGCAAAAGTGCACCCGATCTTCTGACAAACCTCCTACTTCTACCGACCGCTGTCACCCGAATGAGAATAATTATAGTAGGTCCTCTCCTAAAAACCATAAACATGACCGAGTCACAATTCTTCGTAATGAATTCTCCTGCCTTATTTTACAACTTAGGCATCAATAATTATAGGTTCTTCTTCAAGAGCACAAAATAATTGAAATCTTCAAATATAATTTCTAGAAAATTTATTACATATTTCGAAAGAAAAATACCAAGAATCAAATTTTTATTGAATTAAATGATTTTATTATTTCGATTTTCTTAAGTTTCTTCAAAAATTCAAAGACCTCAATGCAACCGTAAGAAATGATCTTCAGAATGACTCGCTCGGAGATCCTTCACTTATTTCTAACATTTTATTTAAATTAATTTCTATATTAATTAATTCTTTAATTGCCTAATTTTGTATTTAATCATGTTTGAGTGAATTAATATTTTGACCAATTTCTACTATCATCATCATTGGATTCCTTTTAAATCCATAATTAGTTGTTGGATTTTCTTTTAAATTGAATCCAAAAGACTGAAAGAAACTTTCTAAGGGCATTATATTTGCGATCCTTTTTAATTTACTTTGAAGTCATGCATGAGCTAAAATTAACTGTGGCTTTCTCAGAAAAAACACTAAAACAACATGTTTGTTTACATTTAATCACCAAAAACTGTTATCTTTTTTAACAATCACTGAAATACTTATTGAAAAATCTATTTATTTTTTAGTCATTACTGAACAATTATTTATATTTATTGCATGCAGTTATTTATCTGCGATAACGATAGTGGAGACTACTGTAAAATGATTTAAATTAAAATCCATTGTTGGATTAAGTAATAATAATTTATTTAATAATCCATTACGACCATATAATAACTCTGGATTAGCTTCAGAAATGCAGTTAAAAAAAGACTAAAAATGATCTTAGTACAACTTCAAGATAGTGAAAATGATTAAAAAGGCCTAAGTAACAATAATCAACACTATGTTGCTATGAAGACTGCATAGTTATTATTAAGCTTAGTTCTTGTTAATTAATTGTTTAAATGTATTTAAAATGGTGTACGGTAACTTAGTCAGCTAACACTTCGTTACAGGACGTTTCGTCACCATGCAGAGAGTTCGTTTCCACAGTTTTACGATTATGGATTAGGTTATGTTATGCTCAGTATAGTCTAAAGTTAATCATAATCTTAACACTTTATAATCAAATTTCTCAAATTTAAAATAGTGACGAAATTGGACAGTGACGAACTGTATGATGACGAACGTCCTAAACCATTTATAATATATATAATCTCAAAGTATATCTTGATATAACAATTATATATAGCTTTTTTTAACTATAATTGTTGCCGGAGGTTTATTAAATCAAAGATTAACAATTTTTTTAGAAAGTAATCAAGTGTCATTTTATATTTGATTAGATTTTAAATAAATATATATATATTGTAATGATAAATTTTTGTTTTGTTTTTAATTATAGAAGAAAATAAATTCAATAAGTGGGTCAGTCAAATTTTGCTAGCGGGTCAGCATTTACCCGAGGGTCAACGGTTGCAGACCACTGTCCTAGAGTGTTGAGATCAAAAGTGCTTCTTTTATGAAAAATTATTAAATTGTCATTTTTAATTATTTTTATACTTACTAAAATATAATCTTAAAGTTTGTACTAAATTATAATTATTTATTCCACAATTGCAACTGGTGCGTCAAGTATAGTTATACTCAATTAATATAGGAGTTTGTTTACATAAATTCATTGTATATAGTATGCATTCTTCATAATTGGAAATCAATTTGTAACACTCGAGTGCACTCTTTATTTTGTTGACTATTTTTTTATTGTGCAATAATTATCGTCTATTGCACACGAAGGAGTTAACTTTAAACTCAATCATTGAGATCAGATTTGTCAGTCAAGAATCTCGGTTAATTAGATATGATTATTTTGTTTCCGTTTCGACAATGTCGGCAAATCCGCTTCGTTCCAGTCCAATGAAGTCGATAAGATACGAACGATAAATTCAAAATCAGACAAATGGCGCAGGTTTCAAAAACGTATCGTGTAATCTGTAATTATCCCTTTGTATTTACTACTCTTCAGTCTTTACTACATATATACAGAGAGAATTCTGTTTACTACTTTTTATTGAAGAACAAATACAGTTTACTATATTTAGTATATCTGCAGAGAGAACTGTGGACGCTCGATATGTAAAACTGAAAATGAAGATCCTTATTTGCGATATGTAAATACAGAATGGTAATGTATTAGATTAAAATCTATTTAATACTCAGCAAACATCTTGATTTCACTAACAAAGCGATGACTTTGACTTAGTGTCGCGTATTTAGGATTGATGATACCATCATCCAATAGATTAAATAGAGAATCTTGGTGATGTTGGGTATCTCTGATGATAATTCGAACCATTTTTGGAGTTGCAACCTATTCCATGTATCATATTGGGAAAATGAGTCGTCCGTGATGATTATTTTAAATATTTCTTTCTCAAATGCTTAGGAATCGTACTCATATGCAATTGAGCGTGCAATGCAGGACTAGAATATTGATGCAAGACTAATTGTGACTGGGAAGTTCTGTCTCCAATATATTTAAATGACTGACAAGTGATTGATTCATATTGAAATATATTTCGGGTTTTGGAAAATATAATTTCGTGGCTGTTTCATACCACGACTAAAAATAATTGTAGAAAATAAAACCTGAAAGCTATTTTTTAATTGTTGAGATTCGTGCGAACGAAAGTTGGGCGGTGCAGAAGGTCAGTCAATGCCAAGGTCAATATACTGCATGACCGACCACTATGCACCATCACAATCAACTCCAATTAATATCACTTGGAGAATAATTAATTGCTTCAAAATTTTCTTCTTAAGACTTTACTTGTAAGGATTCCACATTAAACAATATGCCTACGACAGTGAAGAAGAGTCTTTAGTTATAGAAAAGGTACTTGAGTGCGTACAACGAATACAGTACATTTAAATTGCCACACGAAACAATTCTTACGAATACAGCAACTAGTAATCAATTCACGTAAGAAAATGAAAATTATAAATCTAGTTTCAAAGCATGTTGCGATAAAGGAATCTGACCCGATACGTAATGGAGATTAATCACAATAATTCCATATAAGTACGGACAATAATGTAATATAATATAATCACTTTTGAGGAAGTTTTAAGATTGTTTCTATCTGAAATTGGATTATAATTAATTCGATAATCGTGACAATGCAGATTTGAAACATTTTTGTAAAAAAAAGTTAATAAAAAATTGGATTCGGTGCATTCTTTGCTATTTTAAAATGCGTTTCATTAAAAAAAAGTTGTTTAGAAAGATAATTCCGTATATATATATTTATATTATAAACTGGTTTAAGGAAAATAAAATAGCGAATGTTCATAATAAATAGAAATAGATTTATTTCCCACGTCGGTCTTCATAAATAAGAAAATACACATTTACTTTCAATTAATTATGTGGTTTTTATTTAATTTTTGAATTTATTGCAATGAATAAAACAAATTGAACACGTTGATGAGGAGAATAAAGTAAATAAAATAATATATATATATCATACTATAAATATAGATTTATAATATCATTTACATTTGACCTATATAACATGGTTCATCTAATTGTAGAATTGTAAATTTCGTTTCTGCAAAAATTATAACATTGTCCGAATTGCACGGAATGTAAAAAATAGACATGTCCCTGAGGCTCAGATAAAGGTTCGATCAAACGATGTAAAACGTGTGCATGATGAGTGCTCGGTCGACCCATATACATAAAGGTACAACAGTATCAAAGATTACTATATAAGTTAAAGACTCCGAGCTATATATACGGTAGTTATTCTATGGTTGATATATAGGTGTCCCTAATAACGGTATATTGGTTGTAGAGTAGTATATTTCTTTAGGGCATATGGCAATCCGTTAGTAAATTTGACCACTGATCTATATTGATACCCAGCTTATTTGGTTCTTTCAATATATAGACTGATAATGATTCGTTATAGATTGACTTTAAGAAAATAAGATAGAAAAATTGCACGGATTTCTATCTTTTGCAGTCTTTGATTTAAGATGGAAAATCCTCAAATTAATTATAAGAACCATTTATTTTCCAAAAGAATGGGTCAAAAAATGATTTATAGTCGCCACTTTTATACAAATTACTATCTGTCTACCACAATAATGCACACAATAACTGTTGAGAATGTGCATAAAATTGTAATTATTCATACTGAAGTGGTATAATGCCAATGATTATTAAAATATCCGAAGTGAAGAAATGATTTCTGATGTCAGGATCCTTTTCTATGAACAATAATTAATGAGTTCTGATATATCTTGATTTATCTTAAAACTGTCAATAAAAATCAGGACATTAGAACTATTTAGAACTTATTTAATAATAGGAAAGTTTCATTTTATTAAGGAAGAATATACGAAGTCAAGGAAATTTTTGATGGTAATAGTAGAATTAGAAAGGTAAATATCGGATTTCCCTATAAGAATAAAACTCCTGTAAAAATAAATTTCCTGACAAGTATTACATTTTAGGTTGAAAATCGTCATATGATAATCAATTTCTAGAAAAGGAAGAAGATTATTTCGTAATATGTAATTAATTATTACTAAATATAATTACCAACATTTATACAATCATTAAAATATTATATTTAGAAAAATTTCAGATTTTAAAATATAATGTAATACGAGCATTATTTTGTTTTAAGTAAAGTAGATAATTACTATCTTCTAGATTTATCAATAACAAGTATCGTCAATTTATAAGTGGTCGTAAGTAGCTTATCGTACTTGCCGTAAAGCATCGACAATCCAACGCTTCCAGCGTCGCCACAGTTCATTTCGATCTAAGCGTGTACTTTATTGGAAACTTAAGTAAAAAAAATAGGACAAAAACGTTCCTCATAGACGTCAAATGTATATTTACAGAAATATCTTAAATGTGGATTCCTGAAGGATTTTATGAAAATATGGAACGAGGCTGGCGAATCAAAATGGACTCAGGAGAAATCTTTTATTGACTTTTCTTAACGGGATTTGGTGGCGGCGCCGCCTGCCGGGTATAGGAGGCGCGCGTGGGATACGAGAATGCGTCCTTTGGATGCCTGAGGGAGACAAGGTCGTAGGAGCATTGATCTCCTTCTCTTAAATAACAACTCAATTGCATCTTTACTGCTCTCCTCTTGGGGATACACAAACCAACAAGCTTAATTGTATTTCGAATAATTTTACCTTCCGAGCAATTAAATTTACCTGACTTAATTGCCTTAATATAAACATCACGCCTGTTTCTTACCATCACAGGGTTACCTTTGATCCTTCAAATACAAATTGCTTAACATGCTTAGCTAATAATAATAATTAATAATAGCTTTCCCTAAAGACGAACACAAAAGAATACAAAATTTGAACCAACAATTGTAATGACCAATCATTATTTTATTTAATTATAATTGGTCACTGAATATTATGTTTTTCTCAAAGATATGAAGTGCAATCGAGAAGATGTACCTAAGATGACCATTTATTCGTATGATTATTATTATTCATCTTACATCTGAAACAAATGATGACTTGCAAAACTTTTAATCTCTAATAAAATGGGCGTATAAACTATATCGTATAAGGCCTTAAATCTGCAGTTGCTTTAATATAAGTCGTGCTATTTGACTCTGAATTTCGCCATCACGAAAATGAATCTTGTGGCTAAACCTTCATCACGAATTTAATATTTCTCAAATAAAATTATAGGTCTATTAAAGGCGCGAAATCACATTTTTTTATATTGATGATGACATTTAAATACCATTAATTTACCTGAATGATAAAAAATTCCTTCACATATTGAACATTTTTCGTAATATTTACTTCTTAGTTCATTATTTTTAACTATATCGTCATTAAAAATCGTATTTATAATTCTATATCCACTGCGAAATAATTTTCCAATTAAATTCAAATATTTTCTATTATAAAAATTATTATTCTTTTGAAAAATATAAACTTTGTTGTATTTTAATTTTCAAATAAGTTGAAAATCTACTAATTATAATTTTTCAAAATAATTAATAGTTTCTCTCCTTATAAATTGTTATTTATTAATTATTTTATTGTTATAAATGAAGTGTTTTTATTGTTTAATTTTCAAAGGTGAATTAAATAAATAATTAAATTAATATTGAGAGTAATTAATATTATTCATAATATTTTAATTACGTTATTTTTATTTTTAAATTA
>JAJNBT010050299.1:0-10379 GCA_028455955.1 Notopais sp. p TS-2021 | reverse complement strand
CTCTCTCTATATATAAATATATATATTAATAAATTTATTTTGGATCTTTATTATAGCTCATTGCATGATAAGCAGAATTGCTACTATGGAATACGACTATTTTAATTGGTCGTCTGCGTTTGCTCGACAAAAGCAACCAATCGTGAAGTCTTGAAAATGGGAATATTTGTTTATATTTTTCAAAAGAAGAACTTTGAATATTTTTATTCTGTTATCCGTTACGTAATTTTTATTCTGTGCCACTTTCTTATCTCATTTATTGCTTAACGTTCATCAATCAGAGGGTAAAAAAATGCTTGATTGATTAAACAGTCAATTAATAACTTCAGTTTGAATTCTCCCATTGCTATTATCGGTCACGTGACAACACGTTATATGTATATATACTCGGAACTATCTACAACATTTTATGTAGGACTTTACTCATTGTAAAACAGACTTAGTTCTGTGAAAGAATGTTTTCGAAACTTGTTCAGCAATATAGAAAGCGAAACTATTTTGAGCTGCAGATATCTCTCTCTGTATATATATATATAAGTCTTGTGTGCATTAAGCGAGGGCATAAACAATTCTCAAATTGAATGAGCATAAGAGTGCCTAACATTATGGGTTGGTTGGCCTCACTGAGTAGATGAAACACAAACATTAGATCTAAAAATGCCAGCAAGGGACCATCAAATGAAGTCTGAGCTCGTTGTAATAACCTAAGTGTCGCTACTTATTCGAGTATCTAGATCAGTATGTCAGGACCGTCATCAAATATTAGATGGAAAGTTAACTGAATAAAAAACGTCCAGCGTAGAAAGTCAACAAAAACCATCCATAGTGAAGAGTTCTCAAGTACTCACGATGCAAATTATTTATATCTGCGGACTTATAAACAACATTATTATATGTCTGTCTTCCGTCATCCATTTTTCGAAGATGCAAAAAATTAATAATTAGAAATATAAATATATATAAATGCTTCGATATATTCTGTTTAGTATAAATTAATTTTAAACGAATTTACCTTAACAGTTCTAAATATTTATAACCAAAATGAAAATATTTATCTATATAAACTAATTAATATGTATTATTATAATTATAAAATGCAGCGTGAGGGTTTATTCTCAATTATTTATTTTCCCTGTCACCGGATGTTTTAATTTGCAACAATTTCAGCTGTACATTGCATTCATGCACACTTTTTTCGCGGGCGGAATCTAAATATTTATCTTATAATTATCGAAATTTGGTCGTTATCGATAAACGAAATATCTTTTTGTTTCAATAAAACTCTAAAGAAACTAAGTTCAAATTAAAGATTGTCTATTTATATACAAAATATTTATTTCGAAAACAAAGTATATAGAAATATCGAAGGAACGATATTTTAAATTATATATATGTAAAGTACGTATACAGTATATTAAAAAATTGTATAATATCTAAATAGATATTCTTAAACATTTTTAAGCAATAAATATTTTATATAAATTCTGTTTCATACAAAATTAACTTCTGACGCTTGACAGAGATTGTTCTAGGGTTCAGAAGAAATGTTCATTCTGTACAACATCTACTCACAAATAAATATTTATTATACGATAAAACATTAAATTTGTTTGGAATGTGATTGTTATTAATAATAATACATTTGCTGCATGCTGAAGTCGAAAATTCCAGTAATAGAACTTCCATGGGACAAATTGCCTGGAACTTAATTAATTTGATCGTTGCATTTTCTTTAAATTTTTTACCAACTATTGGTTCAAGTATATAACACTTAAATAAAAATTCCATCTAAAATTTTAATCATTTTCTCTTTAATCTTATATCGAATAAACTTTTATATCCAAGAGGTAAATGAAAGATCATTTATATAATAATGATTTCTAAATTATTATTTTAGAATCAATTAAATAATGTAATGACTTAAAATGTATTTTATTTACATTGATCGCACATGTTTCTTGGATATACGAAGAAAACTCGTGTGAGTTATTCTATGAGCGCATTATTTATCGCCTGAAGTCGCAGAGTGAGACCAGCTTTAAACCGGAGTGAAAAGTAATTAACTAAAATGTTTTATGTTTAGATTAAGTGTCCAGCAGTCGGACACGGCGGCCTCAATTCATCTGCTTAATGCTTGATGCCAAGTCACACTTTTAATGAGATGCTCGTAATATTCAGCTTCTAGATACAGATTAATGCTAGATAAAATGCTTCAATTAATCGCAAAATGTAGCAGAAAATAGTCGCTCGAATTTCGTATTACTGTTTTATAGTTAGAAATAATGTTAGAAATTGACATTTTATTTATAATTGAAATGGGTTGCAACTGGCATGTGTGCAATATATTTGTTGCGTATATATACACTCAGGTTGCACTTAATATTTCCGGCAGTTTTTATTTCATAAACAAATTTGTTTGTTTGTTCTGAAAAGTTCATAAATGTTAAGCTATAATCGCCTCGTTACAGAGCGTATGTTTATTACGTAATTTGATTTACCGTTCGATGTCGCACCTTTGTCGACGGATGATTAGTTGGCACCAAATAAAAGTATTCGATTGGTTCGTTCGATATGTCACCCAATCATAAAGCATAATTCGACGCTGGGGTTTTATTCTTTTTCATTCCGAGATGTTTTAAAAACGAGGATAAGTAACCGTGTATGAGTCAAGAAAGCAAAAATAAATGAATTCTTATCAAATGTTTTCGTACAGATTTTTAGAGGAAGGAATTTGTAACCGGAGAGACTCGATTAACAACCGTAATGATTTGTTTATTTTTTAGTCGTGAAAAATCGTGATTGAAATAAGAAATAATGGTCATTGACTAACAAAAATTGCAGCTGCTTTAATGCAATCGTGTAATTACTATAAAGACTATAAAATATTAGTCTTCAAAATTTGCATTTCAAAATAATTAAGAATAAATGTTGAATTATACCATTAATGCTTATGACTATATGACTATACATTCAAGTTCATTGACTGATAGTTCATTTATTTGATTATTTAATCGAAAATTACTTTACAAACTACATTAAATCAATGTTAAATCTATAAGAAAAAGAAAAATATTTTCGATTATATCTTAAGTTTTTAAAAGCAATATTCAGATATTCGTAATGACTTTTGAAAGTAATTAACGATAAAATGAATCAAACAAATTACCTTTGATTATCTCTATATATATATATGGATAGGCAACTAAGAGAGCAGTTATTCAATTCCCTATTCAGTAAAATTATAATCTTGAATGATTGAAAAATGTTTATACAAATATGGCCACAAACTGAAGTTTTAATTAATATCCGTGATTTTTCTGGCCGTTTCGGACTGGTCAGATTTACTCAGAAATATTCTTTCCACGTTTACAAAATTAAGTAGTTAGTTTTAAACGGGACCTAAGCAATAATTTCGTGACGTTCTATTTTGAGTCGTATAGCGAGATATCATAAGGCTCAAATTGTAACGAATCTAATAAAAGGATGGTTGTCATCGACGTATAGGATCTGAATATATAGTATCTATGTATACATTGTATAATATACATACACTTTTATAATACAATATATCTAGAAAGACTGAGAATATGCGTTTGGAAGGAGTTCTTTTCATAGTTCGACTAAGAATATTTATGCGATATACAGTATATAATAAATATCTCATCGTAAATTTACGAAAATTAATTGCAATTAAAAGCAGATTGTTATTAATATGAATGGTTATTATTTAAAAAGAAATTTCTAAAGTAAACTACAATATTGATAAATAAAATTCATTGAGATTTTCCATATATGCATTGATGATAAATAAGAATTCCATTTTATGGTGAACCAAACTTATAGGAGAAGAAGAAATGTTTGTACTTTCTTAAAATTATAGTAAAACCTTCCTGTTTATAAATCTAAAAGTTGCAAAAATAAATTTAGAAAGTTGATTTTGACAAATTTTATTTACCGGTATTTAAAAAAAATACAAATTGTAACAAATATTCGTCGATCGGCCGTGAAATTATTTTGGTCAGATTGTAAATAAATATTCATCATCCCAAGCGTTGATATTCAATTGTCACTTAAATTGATTCGATTGTCACTCGATTGATTTAGGGACATTTAATTAGGTCAATTGAGTTTTATTTAATGTATAATTGGTTTACCGATTGTCAAACTCTATTACAGTCGATACAATAGATACGAGACATTTATTACAACCCTATTTGAAATTTGTTATATAATATAATATTCAAATAGTTGTATTATACGAAAATTTATATTGATTTCGGTATTTTTAAAATTTAATATTTGTTTTCACTACAAGATTCGTGTCTGAATGCGAGTTTTTCGCTAATAATATTTTGTTCCAACACATGTTTCGAATGATTATGTTTTTAAAAACAAAACTATTAGTAACTTTTTATTGAAAAAACTACAAGTCCATTAATTATATCGACCGATTAAACTTGTATAATTTATGGCACTGGCACTGTTTCATAAATATCCATCTAAAACACAATGTTGCAAGTTGCAATTCAAGTTAGTTTCTGTAGTGTTGTGTGAAATATGTTTAAAATATATAGCACACATAGGAAGGGGTAAACGGCATTGTTTACAATTGCACAAGCCAAAAGTGATCTCCAGTTTCGTCTCCTTTTTCACAAAAACGTAAACAATCGTAAAAGTACTTTAGTTGTTTACAAAGTCATCACTAAGGTTATAATTAATATACTTGCAAAATATCTACAATAATTGTTATACGATGCATCTATGATTTTATATACATGCATACATTATTTCCATTAAAAATGTAGTGATTAATTACTGTTTTTTAGACCTTGAGATAGATTTTTTCTTATATATTGGTTGCATTCTCAAAACTTATAAATATTAAATAAACATTTAAAAATACCCAAATTAAAAACTGAAATCCTATTCTGAATTCAGTATTGTATATATAATAAAAGAAATCCTACAAGAAACTTTAATGTTTCAATTATCATAAAATGGAAGACTGGTGTCCTCCATTACAATTTAAGAAACTTCTTTTTTATCTAGATTTCGAAGACCCGTTTTTCCCCCTTTTTGTTATTTCCCATTTGAATGTATAGTACCGTACTCCCTTGGGGGTCTTATATATATATCATATCAGTCTGTATATCTATAAAGACCCCTATAATAAATACACAAGAGTCCAGAATTGATAGTTTTCCTATTCCCGGACTTTATTCTTACCTGAAACAATTCTGCCGGCATATTGAATTGTGAGAGAGATGGAGATTTAGAAGGGAACCCCGGCATTCCGTTGCTACACTCTTCTTTTTCACCATTAGACTGAAAAAATAATTCGTTAATAATAAATTGAATGAAAAATTTCAAATATACGAAGAATTTGTTAGAAATATTTAGTGTCCTATTTTAAACATATATATTTCATTTAAATTCGACTGGTATAACTAAACCATTTTTTGGTAATAACATTCTGTTTCTACTGCTAATTAGACGAAATATATGTCTGCATCTATAATACAATTATATATTCCACAAAACCGGAAGATAAAATGCATTTTAATTCAAATTTGTTAAAATTAAAAAAAACTTTTGGTGCCAATTTTTCAAAATTAATTTAATTCTGCTCAAAAGATGGAAGTTTTTCTTCCCTGAGCGATTTCTTGCAATTTTTAATTAAAAATTTTTGGTCTCTTCGTCTCTTCTCTCGAACCCTTGAGAAGAACTTATATAAAGGAGACATTTTCTTCTTTTGGTCACCTCGTCTTGAATTTTCTTAGAGAAATTTCAAATATTTTTCATCAAAGAATATTAGAGAAATAGATTTCCACAAAAAAAATATTTTGTTCATTACCATTATGATAATTTTTTATCTATTTATGCCATTATTTTAGAATTAAATATTCGTTGCATTTTAATATATCAATAATGACATTTAATTTATAAAAAAAACAGTAAAAATATTTGTATCACATTTTATACTAAATTAATCATTACCTTTCTAAAAGTAAATTTATTGGGAACTAATCATATATAAAAGAGGCTCCCATGTAGTAATGTTTCTCAATTTAATTTTTGTTACAGTTAATCTTTTTAAGAAAATGTCAAGTATTCATTGACGTGATTAATACTAAATAAATAATGAAAAAGCTGTCAAGTTAGTAAATATAATGTCACCAATTGATTCATTCAATAGGAATTAGAAAAAGTAAATGGACTTCTACTATCGCATATATATAATATATATACTGTATATATTCGAAGCTGAAATGCGTATAACAAAATGTTTTCTATATCAAAGGTCACTTATAAGACCAATGTGGTCTCATGGTCTAGATTTCTGACCTTTCACTGGAAGAGGTCAGATTGACACACCACAGAAGTTATATATGGAAGGACAGTTATTGACAATAAATATGTCACACAACTAATACGCTTACATGCCTCGTGTCTTTCTCAATTGAAATTGATTAATTTGTCGTTAGTTTTCCACATCTTTACAACAGATTGGATAATAGAACATCAATTATTTAATCATCCTTTAGTTATCTTTATGGTATATAGTTCCCGTTACATTTATTTCATATACGTATTAAAATGATGTATTGTTATTTGCTTTTTAAAAGGGATTTTTTTATTACTGTCTAACTTGAATATATTTATATGTAATATAGCTAGAATCGCATTCGAATATGAATTCATATTTATTTCTATATTTGTGAGAGCATTTCAAAACAATGGAAGATGCATTTTTGTCCACTTTTCTTGCTGTTATTACTAATATAGTCTAAAACAAAAGGAGAACATTTCGCTGGTAGTTTTTAGCTCTGTTCGGCAGCTTAATAACTCTATCTTTTTCTATTCTTAAACACTAATTAAGCTCACCCAGAACAGATACTGAGAACAATGAAATTTTAAAAGTTCCACATAATAAAAACCAGCGGTTCTTTGACTTGACCGGAAAAGAGGTTCCTTTATATATTTATTTGAAAAAGAATTAATTCTTGAATCATTTTTCCTTTTGTACTGAATTTGCAATCGAACAAATGAGGTGGAGCGTCATTCTATATATATAGTTCTACTCTATATATATATATATAGAGCTTACAAATTTTCAAAGTTATATATTTCAATTTTATGTAAATGAAGGTTTTTTAACATTCTTTTTATGTTTTTAAAATTAAAAATTATAACATATATACATACAGAGTCGTAGAAGAGTAAAATTGATTTGAAAGAAGGAAACCGATTATTCATATTACAATATATGAAATATTCAATTTCTCAATTTAAATTTGAAAACTAAATTATTGACAGCTAATTAATGAAATTCTGTTTAAAATGAACAAAATATATGAAAAACTATTTTGGTGAAAATAATAATGGAATAATAATTGGCATAGTAATACTGAGGGAAACAAACACTGTAGAATTTTTATAAGCGTTTTGATATGTTGTCGATGTAATACAAGATTATTTTAGTCAAAGTATTTCGATGTGAATATGAATTGTGTTTGGTGCCCGATCTATGACGAACCTTAATACAGACTCGAAAATGAAAAATTAATTAATTTTCTGCTAATTCTCAGCTACTTATCCGAACGTATTGAGAGCAGAGACATGACGAAAGCCATTAAAAGTTGTACAATACAGACAGCCAGAAAATGAGTCCAAGTTATCTAATTGAGAAAAGTTGGAAAAAGTTGAAGCTTTCTGGCCGTTTTTTACACGAGAATTTTTTCTGAGGCTCCTACGTTTGTGTTGAAGCAAAGACAGTTTCTTAAGGGTAAATATTTCGGCAAACTCATTGTACCGTGCGATGATTGGTTCGCTCGTCTGGACGATCCAATCGCACGCTTTCCTCATGGCATCGTAACGATTAATGTAAATTACAGTTTGATTACCGACCAAAAACGGGCGAAGAATACGATTCTCGCTGAGGCTGGTTTAGCTAATCAAATGGAGATCCTTACGAATAATGAGCACTTTATGTATATGTAGAGAACCCAAAAAAGTTCCGCATTAAATATATAGAAGTTCTTTTTATTGGCACTAGTCAAAGTTCACGAAAAGACAAAAATAAGTCATGCAAGATATTTATTTGAAACATATATTTATTTTCTTAATCACACTTCTTTTCTTATTAATAATTTTCTCATCAATATATCGTATAGCTATATAATTAATTCAGAGCTGCTTGTATCAAAGAAAATTATGAAATTTCTGACATATAAATATTGGAAAATTAATTGCTCGATATAATGAATGTTTGAACTACCCAGGCTTAAGAAAACCACAATTTATCATACGAGCCGCCCGATATATTCTTAATTAATCAATGCATATTTTTGACTTTGCTCAATAAATAATATCGTTTATATATGTTGCCAATATTTAATTAAGATTTCTTATATATATATATTCAACTATCGTATTTTGTATTTAGATCAGAATATATATATTAACATATAATATACAGCACATTTTTAGCGCGTAAGAAATAAAATCCAGTAGAATATATCCGTTTAAACTTTAAAACATACGATTGCGACTAAAATGGAAATATTATATAATTTTAATTCAATATTTATGCTTAAAAGATATACAAAAATATCGAATAGGAAATTTATAAACTTTGAGAATATTCCTCAAAGACATTCCGTGCAAAATTTATTTAATTTCTGAGGTTTTGATAACATTAAAGATTTTTCATTTCTTTGAAAACACGATGAAAAGCGTAAAAAATAGTTTTATTTATTTTTCTGGATTAGAACTGAGGGTAGAGAGTGAAATTATTTTTTGCGAAAATCGACACCACTTTTTTAAATTATAAAATTGTATCACCGGTAGTTATTACTTCAAAATTATTTTTTTAAATAAATATTAATTAAAAATCGAAACATTTTCAACTGATTATATGAAAATTACACTAAAAATGATTGATTAAAATAGGCTTGGATATATATGATAAAGAAAAGCCGAGGGAAACCTTAAGGGGAAACCTAACGAAGCGGCGCTTTCTTTTTTCAATGCAGAGAGAGCGTCTTCATATACAAGGGGAAGAGATGCAGTTCTACTGTATATACAAATTCTTGCCGAGCATTAACGCTCCTGAAAGAACACGCTGGCAAGATACAGTGCGGTTTTCAATTATATTTCTTACTTTTTTTAATTAATCTAAAAAAATTGACCCAAAACTTAGTTACCGGATACTTTTTACGTGGGAAATGTTTAAATGAGCTGAGAATAAAGCATGCAATATTGGTTGAAAAATTGCAAACCTAAATAATTGTTGACTGTGAAAGAGTGAGAGAATCGATATAAAAATCGTCAACCCGCCGCATTATGACTAAATTATTGATCGTGAGCCATTTTCTTGTGTATTTCCAATCGAAGACATCAGACAGCTCATCAAAATGGCAGATTGGGGCCCTCGTGAGAGGGAATAAAGGTATTACGAAAGGAGAGGATAAAGAAAATAAATTAAGGAACGCTGCCGTAATGTACAAATTTATTCTGGGGAGAGACGCCTCGAAGGCATTTTTGTTTCAACTTTAACGAGTGCATTGACTGCACCCGAGGGTTCTTGCCGAACATTTACGACAATAATCGGCCGCTGGGACTGGACCTTTTTTATTTAAAGTCTTGATTAGAAAATATGCAACGAGGGGAAATGTGTCGGCTCTATGCACGCAGGATGAGAGGAAGAATCTCTTGCAAGAAACGCTCTGCAGAGACCCACAAATTTTGATCTTTAACGTGTCAAAATAATTGATATTCAATTTATAATTTTTAATAAGTAAATAATTTTCTAAATTATTTATCTGAAGTATAATCTTGGCAATTTTTGCTTTGGTCAACAATCAGAGTATAAATGTTATATATCAATAATAAAGTTATTCAGGCTATTATTTACGTGGCTCAGATATATATATCTAATAGGCCATGCAGTATAAACTAAATTCCTCGATAATTTTTTTATCCTGTTTGTAGCTTAATGATCGGTATAACACAGCGCGTATAATTTAATTAATGCTTTACGACATTTACTTATCGTTTGCAAAGATTTTTCATATTTAGCATCTATTTTCAAGAAATTATTCAGTTTTTAACTAAATTATTTAAAAATAAATGGATCAAAATTTTACAAGGCATCATAAACTTCTTGCCAAGTTTCCTATAAAATATTTAGTCCAACAATTCAAATGTATAACTGATTTTTACGCGCACTTCCATAAGTACTATTACCATTTATTATATATAGATATAATTTTAACAGAATAAAATTTTCACCTAAAATTAAAATAATATATATAGATAATGTGACTTTGGATAATTAGGTTATAATTTAATTTAGATAAGGTTATTTAGTAGATGTA
>JAJNBT010050262.1:0-18119 GCA_028455955.1 Notopais sp. p TS-2021 | reverse complement strand
AAAATTAATTTAGTTTCATCTATTAGCTAATTCTAATGAAGAGATTCCTCGCTTCAGTAGCGTATCCGGACAACTACCACCTTAAGTAAACAATTGTCAAACCTAATTTGGCAGATTACTAAGTAGTTTAGGTTAGCTATTCAGTTTTATATATACACACACATTAGGTTAGGTTTGACTTACTATAAATGGAATACAAATTTTCATTTTATCAATATATTATTCAATATTTTTTTTATATAGTTAGTTCCCTTCAGTAGATAATACATCTTTCATCATAAATGATTAAAATACAATCGTTGAATAAGGTCAAGGATTTAATTACTTTTAAACTAAACCTTGACTAAAAGAAAAGTAATTCGATATTAGTAGAATCTTCTTCCAAGGGTATTTCAAAATTGTTTGATCGCTTAAATTTCACTGTAATAAAGAAAATTATCAATGAATTCGATTGGTATTTTAATTCCATTCAGAAAATCATAAACTGCTTTTAAAAACTACAAATGTGGGACAATGAATACTCAAAACACAGTACGGAGAAGTTTATTAATAGAGTAATCATTACAAATGATACAGCATATACATAAGTAATTACACACATGGAGAGGTGAAAGGTTAGAGGCATCAATTAAGAATTGAACTGAAGATGGACAAAATTCCTGCTTCGTATATTCCGTTGGGCGATATTGAACGTTCGAAATTAGTTTTAGCGAAGGCCTTTGCAATTTAGTTTATAACTCGGAAACAAGTTTATTTACAAATTATATGTACACAATTTTACGTTTATACATCATTAATTTAATAATACTAAACGCTTAATTACTGTATGTATATACGGAGATTCTTTCGTTACAATAATAGCCCAGTGAAGAATTGTACTTAAATTAAAAATACTATTAATGCCTCGACAAAATCTAAATTAGCCGTTTGGAAAGGAATGCTTATCCCATTTATACAGATTGGTAGAAATTTCTTTACATATAATACAATATATATGAGACGAAACTCCTAGGTACGCTAAGACCCCCGATCTTTCAAAAGCGATATGCAATACATGCAATTACCGAATCAAAAGTGAATGAACAATACACACTACAATTCATTTTTCAAAATGTGCGGGACACGACGTTGCACCTGGGTTATATTCGAAAATGAACCTTACTCTCGCAGTGACAAAGGTCAAAATACAACGTCAGTAGCGAGAGAGGAGAATAGATGACGGAGATAAAAATAAAAACTAATTTTTCTGTGGTAAAAAAAATTTGTTTCGTGTGGATCTCACCATTGCCCATTCTCAATTAAGGAGAAAATATTCAACACTGAATTATTGTGAACTTAAAAAATACAAAAAATTAACTACAATTCCTATAATGACCCATCATACCGAGGAGGATTCTAGCCAAGAGAGCAAAATCTACACAAAGAATACCTTAGGAGTCTAAAATAATATTACAAACGTCTTAATAGGATAAATTAGTCTAATGATTAAAACGAAAAGATATCACACAACTTCCCTAAAAATAGAAATTGTGAGATCAAGTGTCTACAATATACAATAGCTAGACTCATTCGTCCCAAGGGCAGGCGCAGACTCGCGGGGTATAGAAAGATCTCGGGGTGGTGTGTTAAAATTATTTACACGTAATATACATTAGTTATATTAAACACAGCTCAGAAATATATCACCTTTTTCTTGATACTGTACAATGTTGTTTAATTACAAAACCTTCCAAATTTACATGTTCTGTACAGAAATTTCATACATTTGAGAGTTTTTACATTACTATATATTCACAGAATTTACAATTTTTAAAACTTGCTTCTTTAATAATGGTAAGGAGTGGGATTAAGGGGGGGGGATTGAGACGAGTGACTACTGTATATTCACACAAAATCTGCGACCTGCCTCTCAGGGGGGCGGGGGAGTAACCCAGCGACTATCGCTTAATAATAAAAGAAAAGACTAAATTATCTAGAGCGAAAAAACTCCGAGCCATTTTGACAGCCTCAAGAGAGATATTGGGCAACTATTTATCATCAGTTTGTTCTGGGCAAGACTCGAAATCAAAACCCAATGTGTACATATTTATATGCTCTCGAATACAACCAACAGACAAATTATGAAAATAGATTACTTTAATCTGTACACATTTACAATAATTATAATATAATGCCCTCTGATACAAAGAAGAAAAAAATATAAACAATGGGTAGTTGTTGTGTCATATAAAATTACTTTACATAATCTGCACCAAAATTCTCTATAAAATGAGGAAATGATCAGCTGGTTTTCCATCCTAGGCATATCATTACCTAAATCTATAGTACTAACTTAGTAGTACTTGTAGTGAAGTAGCCTTAAAATGTAGAATTCATACGTTATTATTATAAGACATGATCCATACCTACTAGAACGAGTCGTGTATAACACCCATAATATGTTATAAATACATCAATAAAATACAGCAGAAGTGAAATTTTAGTCTTAAAAGTTAAATATCTAAAAGCAAAAGTACATTCATATCAAACGAGTGAATGAATAAGTCCCAAAATAACCGAGCTATTCCAGCTCATTAAAGAGTGAATCGAAAGATGTTATTCTGAAGGAGGAAAATAAAACTTGATCCTGAAGCGACCTTTTTACAAGGTGGGAATCGTGCTCTGAATCGTCTCAGTTGGGTTCTTCATGAAGTACTTCTCCAATTTAGCTATTATATGCTTTCCTGAAATTTTGAAACTAATAAATACGTGTCGACCGATTATTTACAGTATTCAACATTCTAAAAATGTTACTTACCATATGTGTACTTCTTCAAGGTGGAGATATGGGGACGAATCTTGTGCATAAGCATCTTGCGTTGCGACTGTTCGGCTACATCGATCATCTTCTGGACAACGTAGTTGGCATATTGATCTTTCATGAGCACCAACAGGTTGTTATGGGAGCTGTCGCCGAAGCCACAAACTTCTTCGATAAGCATCGCACGTTCGGATCTCGTTGCGTGAGTTACGCATTTCTCCACCACGTTGGAAGCGAACTTGTGTTGGGACAATTTCATTACTGCTCCTCGCACAACACCTACAATCTGACTCTTGTCATCGGGCTTCCCGTGTTCTAAGAACAAAAGTTAATTAGTAATCTCAATCAATCGGAAGCAAATTTCATATCGTTACAAAATGTTTTAATTTCATATATTTTGTCGTAAACAAGTACAAAACATTTGAACATAATAGGCTTGCAGGTAGCCTGACCGTTCGTCAAAAGACAATTCGTCCATAAGGCAATTTTTTAATAATAAAATTCGTCTAAAACATTTAAACATAATTATTACCGTAGTTATAGTATATTAGGTTATCTGGAATTTTTATTAATACTACCATAACCTAACCTAACCTTTTTGACGAATTATCATCTGACCAATTGTCTTTTGACGAACGGTCTGCATACCGGCTTGCATACTAACCTAGGACGTGTTGAATTACGTAATTGCCATATTGGTCTTGGAGGAGTTGATCCGTGTGGGAGTGGAGCTCTTCCAGAATCGGCGAAGTTTGCTCGGTGGTACAATGCTCTAAAATTCGTTGAATCACTCTACATCCGTATGGATGGGTTGATAAGTTTAACACTTGCCCCTGCAACAAGTTTAAATAATACTATAGAACCCATTTTCTTACATCGCCATTATTTGCATTATTCATTTAGACGACTCTTCAACGTCTAAATATCAAAGTATAAATTGATTATATATCCATATTTTATATAGTGAATAGTTGTAATGTGCCGATATATAGTTATCTAATAAAAAAAAGATTTTAAAAGAAATGAAAATCTACAGAAAAAACTTAGTAAAACATCAAATTTGTTGAAATATTTAAATTTAAAATAACCAGTGGAAAAAGTAAAGAGTGAAATTATTTTTTGAAATAATATGAAACATTAAAGATACAATAATCTTCAAAAGCAAAATCAGTTTAAAAAAATGACTCAACCAAACCAGATTTAAAACGAATGAAAAGCGCAAGTTATGAGATATGAATATTGTTAGATCTACGAAGATGAAAATATAATTCAATATACCGGTACTGCATTTATAGATCAATGGCCACATAAAATATATTAGGTATCGGCGCACCACTAAACTATGATCTAAATGTCAAGTGAAAATTATTGTTATCAGAAATATACTCTGGTAAATATTCGAATTGAGAAACTTAACTATTAAGATAGTTACTTGGAAAGCATTGATGATAAATTGAAGAGCCATGGGATCCACACATTCGATGCATTTCTGAACAACGTGATTTCCATTCTGGTCCTTGACACATTTCAGTACATGTCCGTCGAGTTCACGAACAATTTCCTTTTGTTGTTCTTGAGAGATACATTCGAGAGCTTTTTGAATGACTCGACAACCATACATCTGCAGAGCTAACGGCAATACGTGGCCTCTGATCTTGTTCGCCAAAACGGTCTTTTGGTCTCCAGTTCCAAATTCAAAGAATTTTTGAATGACATAATTTCCTAAAATATCATTTACGTGCATGTTAGTCACAATCAGAACTCGTGTAAAACTCACTAAAATAATAATCATTTCTAAAGATAATTCAAAACTTACCAAATACATCAGTCATCAATGAGTAAGCAGCGTTGAGAATTTCATTAAATACCATCTGCTTGTCTGCTGGAGTCGCTCTTTCCAATTTTTGCTGGATAAATCTGAATATAAAATTGAAATTTGTAAGTTGCGATCACAAAATGCCACCTACTCAATATTACTGAAACCATTTTATGAGCTTAGTAGAAATGATCGTCTCAAACTGACCTGGACCCGTGTTGATCTTGACTGAATTCGACGATATGATTGGCTAGATCCCTCAACTGAAGGTTGGGGAATCTGTTATTTCTGAAGTCCTCGAGCAGCCTAGACCTGCCGGTACATTTGTCGAGACTTAAGTTTCTCTTGAGTGGAGGAAATAATGTCGAAGGACCCGAGTTGAATATCCCGTTGGTAACTCCATTACGGAATTTGGCCTCAGCGCCAGGGGCGGCGGATATTACACTTTGGGTGGAAAAAGAGCTGCAAGTTACAAGAGATAAACAACAAACTACTCGTGCCAACAATTTTATAGTCATTTTATGTGAGAGATAAAAACGAACTTACCGATTTCCTGACACGAGTGCCCCTAGTGGTAAAGCCGACGATGAGCTAGAGAGGCTCGGAGGAGGCGTTAAACTGCCTGTAGGAGGCAATCCAATTGGGCCAGGCGATGCTGTCACAGTTCCTAGGGCGCCGTAATTGCTGGCCCAGTTCTTGCTACGGAAGTCTTGAGATAAAGGAGACAGCACGGAAGAGGTTCGGTCCAAAGAATCTCTTCTGTTCATACTCGTTCCTCCGAGACCTTCAATTAAAAATAACAATTTAGCTACCTTCAAAAAGTATCATTATTAAGCGAAGCTTCATCTCCGTCGGTTGACTATTTTAATTATATTCCCAAAAGATTGAAGGGAGCAGAAAACCAGCGACCATTTGTTCGCTGAAGCAATCACACTTACCACCACCCAAATTCGCAATAGAGGGCGATCCGATGCTTCCTAGAGAGTTATTTCCAAAACCTAGACTATTGTTTTGCAGACCCAAGGAATAGTTGTTGCCTGTTAGTGAATTCGAGGTCTGTAGGCCTTGTGTGATGGAATCTGTAATAGGTAAACACCGCAAGGTATCGAGTTAATTCACAAGACAAAACCACCCGATCGACCCATGCATACTGGCCTCGACACACAACTAGATAGTCGTGTTCTTCAAGAGATCATAATATACCGTAGCTATAATATAATTCAAAGAATATATTTAACAGCACTGAATTTAGTTCTTATCGAACAACATCTATCACTAGAAGATATCATCTCTCAAAAAATACGTCAAGGGTTAATTAATCAATGGTAATCCTAATAAAAAAACTATTTACAAACACGTGTTTTGTTTTTCATGAATTGCGCTCTTAGGGTGTCTTGATATATTCTATGACTGGCAACATTATTCGAGAAATAATGTTTCAAATTTTACAATATTATGGGATTGTATATCCTGGTAAAAGTCTTTGATAAAATTAATTTATTTACTTAATTTAAAGAATTCTAATAATGTGACATGTGAATTAAATAAAACTATTGTTTATTAGGTTTTTAAAATTTATATCAGTGATCACTCATCAGTTTTTTTTGTTATATATGGTAAAAGGAGCTCCATAGACAGTATATTCATCAAAGAGTCACTATGTAACTCATGTTAAAAATTGATAATTTACACTGAAATTGTAATAAACAAGTTATATTTAATTCACTTTATTACCAGGATTCGCGTAAATGTGTTTTTAGTCTCAAAATAATAGTCAGGCGCAATTTTGCTCCTTAGAATTGTTTGTAGACTACATACATTTTTTTCAATTCGAATGTTAAAAATGTACGTTTTGAATCAAGGTCGCTATTTTATTTCTACCCGCAGTTAGTTAATCTAGAATGGAAATAGTACGGTACATTTTTTAGTAATAATTTATCCCATTTTCAAGTTTCAAAAGACACCCTAAGTACTAAGTAGGCTAATAAGTTATGTCTGTGAAAGCATTCGGCTGTTTTCTGTTCGTCAAACAAATAACATTTATCCTACCAAAAGTAATAATAGTACGATAGGTTAAGAAATGTTAAAACTATTTAAAAAAAGACAAATGAAGAGATTTCAAGTTGAATAGCAAAGACTAATAATACGAATGAAAACAGACCGAAAGTTGGGTCCTAGCACAGGCGAGGGAAGTATATTCCAGTTTATTAATAAATAATCCTCATGCTGTCAAAAAAACTCAAAATAGAATCATTTGGGAAACACTCACCAGCTAAAGAATTCCCAGTGAAGCTCTGATTCGTGTTCAGATTTTGATTGGCACTACTGTTATATAGGGATGCAGGGGGAGTGCCAATTTGAGGGGCCTGCAAGTAACAAAAGATTTGTATCAATGAAGTATTTTACTATTTTCTCTATGAATAATTTTCATTGGTTAATTATATGTCAACAAGTCACCGATGTTAGCCACTCACTTGATTGTTAAGCATTCGAATGCTGTTCGTGGCCGCCTGTTGACCATTGCCGGGATTGATGATGATGGGGGCGGGAGATACGAGGCGAACTGGTCCCCCGTTTCCCACACCTCGCAAATTACCCATGATAACAGCTCCATTTTGGTCATAATATGTTGGAATCACCTAGAGAAACACATGGACATCATTAGTACCATTATCTTGTACAGAACTTAAAATATAAAAAATCTTTATAATTAAATTTCAATGTAATATTATGTAGCTATTTAAATTCTTACTTGGCGTAAGTTATGCATGCTGGCATATTTTAAATATATATATATAAGTTATTTGATCCTTTTGGAAAAATATGTTGATTTATATATTGAAGAATACCGTATAAAAGACAAATTACTGAATAATATTAAAGTAACGTACATTTTTTAGTTTCTTTGTGCACTAAAATATTATAATAATGATTTACATATAATCCGCATCTAAGATTTTTACAGAAGTTTATTGGTCATTAAATTATGAGATATAGAAGCAGGTGAAAACTAACCTGGTATTGAGAGAGTTGCCCTTGGAGATTTCCTGCCACTGCAGCAGCGGCGAGGTTGCCGGAATTCTGTGTAGCCACATCATTATTCTGAGAGGGGGACGGTGGTCTTCGAGGTTGCCCCCCTTGCTGCTGTTGGATGATATTGGCGGGATAAATACCCCAATGTACCCCATAATATTGAGGGATCACTGCTGTGGGACCTAAAATGAACAAATTATATAATGTATAATCGAAATACAGAAATCAAATTAAATCAGATCTATACGTACTATAAATTCATATTAAAGTTCCAATATAAACTCATTTTTCCTTTATTGGTAATTAAATCGATACGATATTACAGTGCAGCATATATATATAGATATACATCATATATGGTACACATGTTTATGTAGAATACTTTGGATTTACTAAACTTAAAAAAAGAATAAGTGTTTAATTATTGTTTTAATAAATGTTTAGATAAACCGATCATGAAATATTAACATTAATAATTAATTTCATTACCATATTGGTAGATACATGTTTAAGTCGACAATAAATGGACCTTGAAATCGACACGTATCTACTGAATTCTATTTGACAAGGGAACAATTGGAATATTTTGATCTAACGAAGAAAACAACTCCAGTATTTTAGGATACATATCTTCAAATGATAGATCATAATGTATAAAATGTGTTATTTTTTAATTGTCTTAAATTTAATACCTTTCTTTAAAACCTTTGTAAGAAAACAGTATATATGGCGTACTAAACTTTGACAATTATTGGAATTTATAATTTTGCATAGCTATTAAGAGTTAATTTTACATTCTGCATATGAAAATAATACACTATATTTGGATGCTGTTTTAATTTCTTCATATCAATTATAGATTTTAATTAACTACACATATGTATAATATGGAACATCAGATGTCAGTTTAGTTCTTGTCTAATCAAATGATGGATAAAAAGCTCGTATTTAATATACAAAATTAAATTTTAGAAATTAATTTTAAAAGTGTACCGTACTTTAGCTATCAATATTAAAATAACGTGATATTTGTACGTTGATAAATGTAAATTTATATTTTCTTGTTCGTCCATTTAATATTGAACAGATTTCAATATACCGGTACATATTATTTCAATAAATTTGTTAACTTAAATAATCCCTAGAAGGTGCGAAAAGTCTGACATTGGAAATGTCAGTATTCAGTCTCTGCTCGAGAAGAGATTAAATTAACGATGAACAGGTTGAAGTTGAAAAGTTAATCTTTTTGGAGAAAATTAACGCAATTTTTTAGGTACATGAAATGCGGCCACACTCTTCAATAAAAATTTCACCTGTTTGGTTTAACTATATTATTCGATACAAATATTCTAAAAAAATAAATGGTAGATTTCTTATTACTAAATGTAGCTAATTAATCAGTCTCGAACGCATGGTATTGTGAATTTGAAAATAAAAATTATTCTTATTAATGAATTCTTGTTACTTCCAAAGGGCATAACATTACCATAATATTAAAACTACGATCATCGAAAGAGACTTTTGTTTAAGTACCATATTACTGTTTGTAGAATGTTATATTGAAATTATCCAACTTGAATCTGGAACCGCACGTTTATACGAATAAAGCATTATTCATTTAGAAACACGCTTAACAGAGATAGATTAGTCGGTTGGGTTAAAATCATTAAATATTAGAAAACTGGAAAATGAATTATGATGTTACTAGAATGGCAACAAAAACAAAACTGCACCTTTACCAAAATTGATAAGGAATAGCAGTAAATTAGCGAATTTGCATTTTTTACCAATTCATCAAGAGTAACATATTTTTAAGTAATTTAATCGGCATTCTTTGACAGTTTATATATATTTATTAGCGTAGTTTTCATTGTCGTTACAATATTATTTCAACCAAATCAACGATAGACAGAAAAGGAGCATTTTAATTGTACATTATTATAATTAAAAATTAAATATACCTGTATAAAGATTTGCTTAATAAATTCAAAGTAAACGGCTAATTTAAATATATGCATCATTCAATGGTGATTATTTTACCTGCTATCAAGGGTCCTACATAAGGCTCCTGTGGATTGATCACGTAGGGAGCGCCGAAAGTGGTAGGAGCTTGAAGTCCTGCAAAAATAAACTTCTAATCAATACATACATGAAGATTTCGGAACAATGTACATTACGTACACATCATAGATATTTGGGTCAATAAATTAACACCAAGCTTCAATTCAAAGATTCGTTTGGAGCCGCTTTTAAAATAATATTTTAAAGATTGATTTCAATTACGTATCGTGGAGGGGTAGCTTACCTTGGTGTTGCGCTAGATACTGTTGCTGCGCTGCTAGTACTTGGATTTGCTGAGGATTTCCTTGCTGTTGTCCGCCATTCCTGAAGAGCTGGAGTGGAAGAGACTAATAAAAAATTGGAATAAATTAAATGATCATTTCAGAGATTTTTTACACATAAATTTATGTATCTACCTTTTTTAATTTGGAGAGGTCATAATCCGCAAGCGATTTGGATATATCTAAATGAAAAGTGTATCTTTTCTCCTTTAACTTCATCGCAAGATATACCGGTACCGAAGCCTAAGAGTACCGTCGTGTACTCGTTCTTTACTTCGCACATGTACAGTATGTACCGTACCGGTTATCTACGCCTATCCATATTATAACTACAAAATTGTGCCTTAGAATTTAAACTGTGTGCTATTTAATTTAACTCATTTCAACTATTGTATAGTACTTCATAGTTCTATGAACATTACGTACGCAGCACTATAATAAATAAAGTATATCGTCGGGTCACTCAAATAAATGCATAATCAAAACCTAGGAAAGAAAACTTGGATCCGTCAGAATCAACTTATGTCACTAAGGACTGTGCGAGTTTTGAAAACTTATATTGAAGTCAAAGTCGAAAGTTGTCCTTATGGTGTCAAGCGGAATTAAAATCACAATGATATGAATATGAATGAGTTCATTTAGGTAGAAGTCTCGCAACCTCACGGGCAAAGAATGTACAGACTACCATTATTAAAGAGGATAAATTAAAAGTCACTGCCGATCATTCTTATTATTTGTTTTCTATGAGAAATTTATTTATTTTAATTTATGACAAACTAGAATTTATTTTCTAGCTACAGAAAGTGTTTGGTAGAAAGAATAAAACTCTGTAGACATTCATTTACTCTGGACGAGTCTCTGAGGAACGTTATGTCATCAAGATTCAAAAATATCCCAACAGAAGCGAGAAATATAATTAAAAATGTTTCAACCACATGAGGTTCTTAAGATTTGTTAGGACAACTCACACAAACCAACCATGTAATTCAACATTATTATACTCAGATACCAAACATTAATTTTAATAAAACGAAAATGTAAAAGACAAATCCACATTTGTGACTATAAATAGATTAAATAAAATTTCTATTGAAAAGGTTCATTTGTAAAGTTACTAAATACGATTCAAAGAAATAGATTTGACTGATAGCGATATTACGAGATAAATTTAAAATATAATCATTTCATCAAACTGTTTAACGTTTGAAAGGGCGAGAATCATAATTTGTTTTTCAGCCTACACGTTTCGGACAGCATGTCCATCTTCAGGACTGTAAAATTTAATTAATTAATCGTTTACCATATAAGTATAGTTAGGTCTCTCTATAACCATGTAGGTTCAGAGTCATTTTAAAACTGAATAGGGTTGAAATTTAAGCAATAAGCAAGAGTGAATGAGTTAATCTGATTGTGACAAAACTGGCCTCACTTTGGGTGTGGTCTCGAAATATTTATCATTTTAATAGCCAAAGAGCCTAAGTATCCTCTATACGGTACCGATAAAAGCTGGGGGGAATTAATTCGCTTCTATGTAACAATCACCGACGAATACATTGGTCCTTCTATGTTAGTTCGATGATAACGCATGTAGAGTTAACGTAAGATTCAGAGAATCGACGAGTTTTCGTTACATTTATTTTATTTCGTTTGATAATGCATCGTTAAGTTAATTAGAAAACACAAATCTACCAATTAATGTTAGTGGTCACTAATTGACATTTGGGACAGACATCGGGAATTCAATAACAGATGGGACTGAACACGAAATTTGTGAAGAATTTTATTATTCTAGTTCACGTATAAACTAATATCTTAAAATTTCAGTGGGGAAGCTTTAGAAATGTTTTAAAAGTAGTTTTTTTTTTCTTTCGTAATAATTAATTAAATGTAGCATATTGAATTCATTTTAAATCAAACGATGTTTTCTATTATTACAGGCTGGTTAAATGATTACACGATGTTGCTCTGAGTTTGGCAAGAACTAAACAGTTATTAGCAACAATACGCGCGTGGTTCGTGAGGCTTCTTCACTGAGTCTACTTATATAAATCCAATTTCAAAGACAATAAATCTTTTAACTGCATCACGTATCAAAACTTCAAAAGCACTTTATTCTGGTGAGAAACATCTTAAAGAAAACAATTACTCGCATCTTATGCATTATAAATATTAAGGTCAGGTTGGATATAAAATAAGAATGGAATAACCTTTGGTGTTTCCGATGGCAAGCTATGATAATAAACTAGGAAGTAAATGCCAAGTGACGATGACAACCTAAAACAATGCAAGTAGTTCTTTTTAGGATAGTAATAAAATAAGGGGTCACTTGTGACATAAATGTTCGTAGACTTCGATAAGTTTCAACTCAGTGAGGTACATTGGAAATTTAGTAATACATTGTTAGTATATTCTTTTCGTATGATTTTTTTCTATCGGTTGCCCCAGAGAGAGATTACGGTTAGCAAAAGATTGCCCTCAGGTATATAAATAAGATAATCCCTGGTTCACAGGTATTTATTAAATAAAGAATATGTAGTCCTTTTCACGACTATTATTAAATGTTTTAATTTAATGGCAATTACAGATTCACCGCATATTTAATTACTCATTCTTACATATAAACGAAATATTTATAGATGTGTTATAGTCTGCTGAGCGAGAGAAATAAGTATTAAGTTCATAAACAATACATGAAATTGATATTGCAAGGCATATATATATATACCGGTAGCTATATATTAAAGTCAAATATTGTAGTACACTTAATTTCAAGCGGCTCCGACTGCAGTCCTAGTATTATTAGTTTATCACAATTGATTGTACAGACGAAAGTCTCCAAATGAATTTAAATATTATTTTGTAAGTTTACTGCGAACAATATAATTTTTTTTATTACAAATTATTAAGAGAGAATAATATGCATCGTATTCTAAACTTCTAAAAAATATCATCAATTTTTTATTTATTAATAAATTAAATAGATTTTTATATTAAAAAATGAAAATGCCGTAACTTTGGGTATAATAGACTGAATGTAAATATAGTTTGAATTAGAACAAATTCCAAATCTATCAATAGTAAAGTGAAGTAAATAAAACATTATAATTAATGCTGAAACAGAAACTTGATTGTTTATGAAACAAAAAGCAATTTGAGCTTTCCGTGTCGGATTCAAGTTATAAAAATAACTCGATCGCTGTAATGCATTCTGTTAGAGAAAAACTATAGCTATAGGTTTTTATCAAGTAAACATAAAAAATATTTAAAAGCTTTATGACCATTTTTCGAAAACCTGCGCTTCGATGAAAGATGTACGTAACTATGATAACAAACTCTGGTTTACTTTGTAATCTGACCATTATTCAACAACCAACAACACGTATTGCTAAAACGTCGTGTGATATATATAGGGAGAAGCAGCAGCAGATTCAAAATACATGACTATAAATGAGGAGAATTAACGTTCCACGTGCTGGTTGGAATTAAGAAAGAAAAAGTAAATGGTTTTAGACTGAGGAAACCCTCGGTTAGTAATTTAAGACGTAGGCTATCTGTATACGCATCATTAAACAATACGAAATGGAAATGTAATTATAAGCCAGCCTTATCAAGCAGCAACATTCGATCTTTATCACCAGTTTTACTCAGATTCTCCGTCTATAAGTCTATAACGCATTCAAATACAATTAAATATAGACTTTTATTGATGGAACTGTATCTATCTAAACGAGGGCTGATTTTCTTCAGATTAAAGTAGATAGGTATGGTACAAAGAGCGCCAAATTTACCTCAACATATCGTCAATGGTTCTTTGGGGAATGTGATTAATCGGTGGCGTAGAAAAATCTATTTCACTTGAGGGAATCGATCGAAAACGTTGCGCGAATTTTTGTTTTTTTCCAATTTCCTACAACTGGGAATAATGATGCATGACTCGAATTGTTTTGTGCAGTAGTTTTATTACTCGTACGAACCACGCACGCTAATCAATATAGTTCTCATCAACATAAGATATCGATGGTAGATCTACACTAGGGTAATAAATCGAGTAAATGATTCAGAGTCTATGCTAAAAGACCCGAGACAAATGGCTGATCCAGGTAAAAATATGTAAATAACGAAATAGCAACGAGAAGGGTTCCAACATTTAGCCCTAGGTTGAATCCCAGAAGGTTTCGAGTGCATTGATATAAGCGACAATTTCCTCCCTCGAGATTCCGTGAGCAAATCAAGTTAAAATACGCGACAATTTCGACCTCCTGCATTTGCTTAAATACCGCCCATTCGATTACAAGAGGATAGAAACGATTTTAAGTAAAAATAAATGGATATTGGATTACCTG
The DNA here is from genome assembly GCA_028455955.1 of Notopais sp. p TS-2021. NCBI lineage: Eukaryota > Metazoa > Arthropoda > Malacostraca > Isopoda > Munnopsidae > Notopais > Notopais sp. p TS-2021. The sequence continues at coordinate 3,785 of JAJNBT010050262.1, read as the reverse complement.
TCCTGGGATCTATCGATCTTATTAACTCGCAGACATAATGATGTAGTATATAGCTTGTGCGTTAACAAAGTAAAAGTGACTGTCGTTCAAAAGCCGCATCGAAGGATTAAAATTATGAATTTCGGCAATACACCTTTTAAAGGCTCGGATCACGATATAACGACAAGAATCTGAAGTAAAATAGATTGTCGAAATTCATTAAAATGAGAGCTTGGTACGACTCCTAATTTCATTTCCCACTCGTAATCATTTTTGTAGGCTATAAGCAAATTGATATTCAGCTCAGCGTAATTGGTCGAATGGACAACGATATACAGGTCAAGTCACATGAAATTTGGTAATATAATTTTAAAGAGAAAAGTATAGCATTGGACCACAGTCGTATCTTGGTTGTTTTATTATTCACAAAGTGCGAGGCTGGTGTCGTGTAAGCATTCATAATTCATAGATGTATAATGTATATTTTAGTTGAATGCGGAGAGTGGTGGTTGATCAATTATACAAGAGATAGATATCAGTCTTAGATTGAATTTTTATGTTAAACTATTAAATTTCGGATTAACAAAATGCAAATTGAGAATTATTTTATTTATCGTCTTTTCCACGATCCATTTTGGATACTAATAGAAAATCAACGTCAAATACACATATTTGAAAACGTTTGGAGAATTATAAATAAATTTGAATTTTAAACTGATTTCACTCGGGCCCAAATGGCCTGTATGCATAATTTCGGTTGACCTTTATTGGCAAACACATTGGTTCGGCATTAATTCAAACTCCATTAAAATCGAAATCTCTAGACAAAATAGTCAATACGTTATTTGGACTCAAGAAACCCAAAACTTTTTTCAAAATTACGAATCTGTTATTTTAGGGAGTTTCAGTTATACACATTTACGTACGACAGGAAATATATAATCCAGGCACAAACACTGCAAACTAAGAGACACTAATAAAATATATATTGACATTAATTTCAATTGATCTCTTTTTTTTCATTTCACAAAATTCTCCATAATTGATCTTATAGGCACTAATTAATAATTAAGAGATATCACAGTCGTAATGATACACTCTACAACGACCAGTTTATATCATTAATAAAAAATGTTGCAGTGCCACGAACAACGAGCGCTCGTATTGTTCGCCAACACCCATCGAAAGCAGAATAACAACTGAGGAAACCAGGCTGCGGATGCAAAAATTTCGGTTTCAACAGACACTAAACAGGTTGCACCTCACTCAATATGTCACCGAGTAAAAACACACACACAAAACGACAGTGCTATTCCGACGCTATCGTCTCAAAACTCGAGTAAACCGAGGGAAATTTATTACGCACATTCGCCGACCAGAAGCACCAAATTAGTGAGAAAGGAAGAATATCACCGAGAAAGTATTCACCGATACTATCGAGAAACAAACGTAGAATTTATGTCCTTAAAATTGATGCATACCGATGCAGTGAATGACATTTAGGACTCGAGGGAAGTGGCACTATTTTTAAATGGACCAAAAAGTTATAAAAATAGAATCTGTGTCCACGATAGACAAATTAACCAGATCGAAGTAATAAAAATCATGCAAATGAGTTTAAGATGACTGTAATAATCATTATATATTTTAGCATCGAGACTTCGATAGAGTATTTTATTTAATCACTGCAGACTGTCATCTGGTTTATACACGCAAGTCGAGGGTTGAAGGATGATTAATCTCTAATTTGGACAATCCAATGATTTAATTAAGTTTTAATAATAATACATACGAAGGAATATTTACATAAAACAGTTTTCAAATTAAACAGAGTTAAGTACAATGGCTTCAAAACTTCCAGAACGACATCTCCAAATAGGGAAATAATGCAACCCCTCAAATAAATAATTTACACGAACATATATAATTGAAGAGGAGGTGCGTGACTAGAACCAAATTCTGCAGCCCAAGAAATGTTTTTCAAGAACAAAAAACGAGTGTTCAAGATGTAGCGGTTATATTATGTACAAAAAACAAGCTAATGATAATAAAGCAATTATTACCAATATATACGGTAATGCATAGGCCTACAAAAATAAGTAATAATTTTTTTATATAAGGTCACGTTATTTATTACCGGTACTGATTATACTAGCATTATAATTTATAACGAAGCAAATATTGGTTATAGAATCGCTTTAGTAAAGGATATGTAGAATTGCAATGTCCCATATCCCTGACAACGCCTGTTAATCATACGGTAGTGAATACAGTATTATGTTAAACGAAATATGATAAGGTAGGCTCGAAATTTAAATGGCAGGAGCATATTTATTGTTGGTTTTAAGAAAGTTTATAAGTGTCGTGAAAATCAAATAAACTAATCGTATATAGGCATAAGACACGAACTGCATTGATATTCAATGTAATAGATAGTCTATCAATAGTCTTCTATATTACATCGAATATCAATGCCCAGAAGAGCGGTCAATAATGACGAGCCTAATAAAACAGTATACTGCATCTGTATACAGTAATACAAGCCGACAGGTTGACACGAACTTCAGCAGTAAATAATAGAAATCCGATAAAATATCTTGTATTCACATTTATTCGAAACAACAGTAGTGTACCATCTATTTCAACAGAGGCGACAACATAAAACAAGAACCAAAAGCTAAGAAAAATATAACGTATTTATATATACACATACACACACAGTGTAGTATATAGTTAAGGGGCGTTCTTAATTAATGAATCTGGATAGTATTAACTGTCGTACTGGTCGGTATCATGTGACAGACAAAATAACCAATGGTTTATTTAAATATATACAGACTACATAGTGCATACTGTATTTTATATAGATGAAACATATATATATTACACACACTGTATTTTTGTCATTAATTGCTTTTTAATTGTGATATCTAAAGTATTTTCAATAAATTTCAAAGCTATTTCTGTAGTTTGCAACTGTTTTTATGATTAATTAATAAAAGCAAAAAAAAGTCAAATTGATTTAGATATAAAATGCATGTCTGAAATATTGATAACGAAAAACAAATTTAAAAGCTTAGCTATAAAAGAAGTATAAAAATAGGACATTAATATTAAATTTGAAATAGAATCCAGGAGGGATGCACTAGCATATAATGTAAAGCTATCATTTGATATTTCAAAACCTGTCGCTCTCCGCTCTTTAACAAGTCGCAAGTAAACCAACCAACTGGCACCTGACACTGCTCTTCAAGACTTAAAAACCTTTTTTTTCGGGATAAAAAACATTTTATCGAAAAAAAATTGTTATTAGTTCATATCAACAATCTTTTGGAGGTAACTGCGATTTGTACCTTTTAATGAAGCATTCTTTTATGACAAATAATTTAGAAATGCGCAAATTTTAAAATCATGCAGCTATATATATATATATTAGGTTTTATATTTTTCAAACTATAGATTTAAATACGGTATTATATTAAGCCTATATATAATCTACAAGGTAATACTTTTAAATACTAGTTTGATTGCATGAACGTGTTGTGTTATTCATATGAATTACAATTTTGTATATATATATATATCTAGTTATTACGTTAAATTATTGTATAGCTATATAACATTAAATAAATATGGAGATATCTCACTATAATAGCTCCATGGTACGTATTAAAGGTAGAAAATCAAATATTTAGATAAATATTTGATGCTTAAAATAATAAGTATGATATATATATACCGTATATATACTTCAGAACAAACTTTTAAAATAATAATTGTTAAAAAAATTATATATATATATATAC
>JAJNBT010050217.1:0-12261 GCA_028455955.1 Notopais sp. p TS-2021 | reverse complement strand
TGTTTCGCACTGTCGAAAAATATACAAAACAATATATTAAATGTGAAGCTGATATTCTGTTTCTAATATAAATTATTGTGAACTGAATTGTGATAAAGTGAAATGATTAAAACATCTTGAACATTGAAATTTTATTTATTATCATCGTTATAAAACATTGATCTACTTCATCATCTTACGTGATCCTGAAAGCGAAAGTAACTGTATCTTTATTGAGTTGGGCAAACAAATAATTCACTTAGGACTGTTGGGTCAAGTTTAAATCACTGAGGCTGGGATAAATATTCTTTCCATGTTCTCCATTAGCTAACAATCGACCACGCTTATCACTTGTTCCTGGGGCGATTTATCTCTTTACCGGACATTAGAAAGCCCCCTGAGAAAGGGTAGTCCATAAATAGGTTTAGGGAGCTTCCCAACTTCCATCCCAAGCAAGAGTGAATTTTTCATGTACTTTAACATTTCGGCAAGAATATTATAACAAGACTTCGTCGATAAATGGAACAGGTAGCCATCCAAGTTTTAAATATCGGGAAGCTGAGTTCTAACTTTAATTATTCAGCTGATCAACCTGAGCAGATTAGTATACAGCGAGTTGGTAGAAAAGAAGTCAAGCCATTAAGTTTGTAGGTCCACTTTATATCACACCTTAACCTAGATTTAAATACATATTATTACCCTTGGCATTAAGTGAATTCAATATAAAAATGGCTCAGCTGTCACAACTGTCTTTCTAAAGCGAGAGAGAAACCCATACAATATTACTATTCTGTTTTTCAAACTTTGTTAGCAATTTCGACAATAGCGATGATATTTCAATTTACAATCTATTTCTATTTCAAGATAGCAAAAACTTTCTACAATATCAATATTTATGCTACAAACTTTCACATTAAAATAATCACATATAACCATGTTATATATTAACATACATTTTGGCTGCCAAGGTTTATTGAAATTATTCCAGGTTTCAAGCCCTTGCAATAAATACTGCGTTCATCTCAACCTGCAATTAATCTAATCTATTATTAACAAGAGTCAGAGCTATATCATCAGCATACAGAACACGCTTAAGATCATGTAAAAATAGTTTTAATTGAATAAAAGTGGTCTTAGATCGAACCGATGTCAACACTTAATAAATTCCAGAGTGATACCTCGTATTCCATTTATATATAGTTTCTCATAGAGAAAATGATGGGATATACTGTAGAATCAAAAGCTTTGCTTTAGTCAATGAAATATATTGCACAATAATCATCGTTACTGAATGCTGGCATTGCATAATTGACTACTGGTTCATAGATTAAAATTTTCAGATAAGGATAGGATACGTTTGTCGATTAACTTCTCAAATATTTTGTTAATTCAATTTAATATAGAAATTGGTCTATAATTCTTTATTAATTCCTGAGGACCAGTCTTATGGATATGAATTACTCAAGCTATTTTAAATAAGAGTTATATATTATTTGATACCCCGTGAATTGAGAATGTAAAACGTAAAATTACATTAAAAATAGTACACAGTAAAGAACAAAAATAAATATTTCCAATTTTTAGTAGCTTGACAAAATCATCTTTTACAGTGTTTGTGCCACAGAGTTTATTAATCAACTCCCAATACCTCGGCATCAGTAGTTAGATCAAATTATATGGTGGAATTATTCCATGTAATATGTGTCATACCATCAATGTTAGAATGTGGAATATTTCTTTGCAAGTCCCGCGGAGCTTCATTAAAATATTCGTTAAAACTATAAGTAATTAACACAGGATCTTTAGTTACAATATCATTGCAATTCAGATTATCCCCTCCCTTTCTTGTCCCTTTATTTTGACATACATAATTATAATTGGGAATATTAAATAATGTTCCATTGTTAGTTGTAATCCAAGTTTGTAATATAACTATGATGTCAAATATACGTTGACTTTAAACTATATATATACAGTATATAAGTAATAAAATGGTTGAAATTATGGGAAGAGCTTCTAATATTTAAATGGGGACCTTAAATTTATTTTGATTATTTCACATAAAAGAGAATAAATTGAGTATAAAAAAATAAGAAATAAATGCTGCTTGGGAAATGAGTGACACCAAATGTAAACAGAACTAAAATTATTAAATAGAGGTTGAAATTCCTTTTCCATCAATAGGAATAATGAAACAATTTTTAAGTTTGTATAGCGGCTTTATAATTATTTACACGAGGACCTTAAATTAAGTGATGTACATATATGCAATTTTCTTAACTAATAAGCACTAAAAATAAAGTAAATAATAAAGACAAATATTTTATCATCATACATTATTAAGAATTTTGTCAATGGATGAATTATAAAATCAGTTAATCTTAATTTAACGACCGCAAACTGGAGGAAATGGAAATCCAGCCACTGAACAGTAGAAGGAAACAGAGAAGGTCGTCGCTGTGTTGGTTGATGTAGATGTAAGAGTAAAGAACGATGTTACGGATGACCAGAATGTTATTTTAAGGAATCCTCGCTTGTGTGCACTTCTATCATCAGATCCAACGGAGTCATCTTTTTCCAGTTGAGATGGTTGCAAACTGAACAATTTGTTATTTTAATTTTTGTAATTCCATTTTATTATTATCAAAATTAATGTTTACTGTAGTTAATGTATTCTAAGTTTAATGATTATATTTTATGCATTGTCTTAAAACTAAAAAACTAAAAAGTTAAGTTATAAATTTTATTGTGATATAAGGGTTTATTTATTTTTATTTCGTTTAAGTCTAATTATTCCTTGTTAAATATATTGCTAATTGCATAATTACATTTTTATAAATAAGCCTAGCACAGAGCGTTAATTATTTCTTGTGAATAAAATCTTTTATAAACAAGCTAATATCTTTTCTACTCAAATGTACTAAATTATGAAAATAGTTTCTTTCCAAAAGTTGATAGTTTTCAAAATTACTATGAATTTTTTCCCATGCTATTAGACAGGAACTGATTCTGTTTATATATATAATTTTAGCAATGGCTCATAACCAAAATATAAAAACAACTCAAATTTTATTTAATAATCTAATGCGACCAAATTTAATAAAATCAACTCCGGATTACCTTAAATCTGTGTCATCTTCTTGATCCATATATTTTACTTGTCTAAATTTCCTTTTCCTTCTCTGTCTCCTTTTACAAGCAACTGCGTTGATAAAATTGGGAAGTACACAAGTCAAAGGAACCGTAGAGATGATCGTAGATAAGGAAACTCGAGTTCTTGTTGAAAAGTGACCGAATATTAATTTCTGCTCTCTCTTAATATTTTTTTCAACGTCTTCTTTTGGTTCTTTGTCACCTGTTAATGAATTGAAATTTTTCTTAATATGATAATGATGTTAGTATATAATTATTTTTAAATAATTATACCATAACAATAATTTTAACTGCTAGCTGCAAAAATTATTAATACATTCACGTGGAAGTGAATACAAATATTTGAAAATAATTTCCTGGCAAGCCATTATAGAAGCAATAAGTGTAATATAGAAAAACTATTGTAAATTTCTTTAGTTAAAGAAGGAACTTGCCATGGCTCAGAGATAATGTCACTGCTGCAAAACAGACGAAGAAAAAATAGATATTCTTCATCCTACTCAATATTTTCTTAGTCTCTATTTAAATTAAAAAATGTCAAACAAATATCTGAAAATAATTGTTCTATTGGGTACAATATTAAAGTGAACTGTTTAAAATTAGATTAAAGCGTGCCTCTCATCTTTAATAAATAAAACACTTTGATCAAAACAAATGAAGTTCTATAAAAATACACTAAATGAAGCAAGTAATTGCACTGATTGTAAACCTAAACGCAGATTTACAGTTCGACAGCTATCCGACTGACTGCGTATTCTTCTTCGACTGCTACGGTCTTTTTGGAGTATACGATTGTGGATATTCCTATTAACATCCTGTTGGCCACAGATACCGTTACGTTCGATCAATAGTGATCGTTGAATCATCGTCAAGTTTCAGTCACCGACCCAAACATCTCTTACAATACAAAGCAACAGTGATTTTCTACTTCATTTCTAATGCTAAATTTCCGACCGAATTATATATATACAGGTATATATGTCATTTTAATCTCTATAATATTGTACACGTGTAGAAATAATTTTAGGCAAATCAGTTCATTTTTTCCTTTTCATATTTTAGATTTGCAATGGCTTCTTTATTATTCATTGATACTGATTGATCGCATTGCAAAAGACCAGCGACCTGCAACAATATCACGATTATGGATAGCCAATTATATACATAGGTCAGAAAGTTTCGTTCAACAAAAGTGGAATAAGGATCCTTTTAATTGCAAGATGGACAGGTCAGCAATGAATCTCCTACAATTCAGTAAAGAGGCCATTGTAAATCTGGATTATGAAAGGAAAAACTTAATTGATCAGCCTAAAATTCTTAATACAAATGCACAATATTATAGAAATTAAAATGATCAATAGAAGTTGTCTGCATATAGCACAAATTTTGCTGCTGAGTGTGTGCTAAGGGTGTGGAGTTTAGTTTAGAAAGAATGAATATCACAAGAATGAAATTGTCAAATTCGAAAATAAATCAAAACAGGACCGTTTCCCGACATACAGTGTGATAAAAACAGGTATTTTGCAGTCAAAGATATATTATTTAATATTGTTGTGAAAAGATTATTATCAATATTTTTGTCTATTGGTTAACAAACTACAGACAAATTTATTTACGAAAACCAAAGTTACTAAACGTTCAAAAAGTTTTAGTTTTAAGTTAATATATTTAGGACTGAGTACATTTTTTACTTGCAATAGGCGTATTTTAATGTACAATATCAAACCAATCTGTATCATAATAAGGAATCGATTCCCATTATTGTTCGTAAGAAATTAAAGGCATTTTATTGGTAGACAACATTTTTAATAATGTTTTTCCATAGATTATTATCTACTGCACAATAAAATATATACCGTATATACCTAATACAGTAACATTAAATCATGGCGTCTGTAATTTCTATAAAAATACCGGAAAATAACATTCGTATTAAAATTTTAGTTTATACACTTAAGGAATTTAAAATGTTAACTTCAACATTTAAAAATAATCTCAGACATGAATATCGAAATACTGAAAATAAGTTTAATTTAAATTTTTTTTTATAAATCTGATGATTTTGATGCGAAAAATAAATAATGCTTTTTGCAATGTAAAATTTCAAGTCTTTCAGGCATAGTTAGATAAGAAATATTTAATACATTGTAATTTAATAAGCGTATTTTTAAATGAAATAAATAACTAATTCTTGATCAGAATGACCATTGACCAAGCTTTAATTGAAAGAATTAATTTGGAGCCAGAAAGTATAGAGTCGTTCTACTACTGTTTGTCACAAGATCGATTTTCAGAGTTGGTGTACTCAGGCACGAGAAAATATTGATACGGTGCCTTTCTTCAACGAATGTTAAAAGTACTTTGATGAAATTTATTTAAGTTTGTTTCTAAAACCTTATTTCATTTTCTTTACCTTCTTCCTGGTTTATCGTTAATGAATTAGTCACTATGTCAAGCTATCTCCTTGTTGTATATCATTGATAAGGAAACTTATAGGTATTATTCGAAACAATAAACAATTTATTATATATGTGTATGCATCAGGCTGGCTACATAGAAGGAGAAACAATAGTTTAAATACTTGATTCATTTCATAATTGGGAATATTTCCTTAATTAGACATTAGCATCATGTTATTTAATATATCAGGTTTAACATATAGTTTTATGTATTTACATATAAAAATCAATTTATAATATATTTACTAAATATAACATGATTATGTACATATGTATCGTATGTACTATAGAAATAATTTTGTACAGTATACCCAAGGATATGCTATATATAAGACATAATTATATAAGAATATAACACACTGTAAAAATTGAAGTGCTAAAAGTGAAAACTTTTCTTGGTGTTTATATATATATTTTTAAAATCATTTAATTTACCTAAATATTATTAAATTTATGAATGCTTAGAATAAATGTACACTTAATTTAATAAATATAGGAATCTCACCAATGTAACTAGCCCACAATTTGATATCAAGCTGTCATAACTGAGTCAATGAATATCTTGAAAAACATGATATAAAATATGAAAAAAGAATTTTGTTTTAAAATGTTTTTAAAAATATATATAAAAAGTGTTACATAGTAGATGACTCTATAGTATATACAATACCCTTCACAACATATGTTCATATGGCAGAAATCCATCATTTAATTTGGGTATCTTACAGACCCCACACGGACGTCGGCTTATTAAGGGTTAAATGAGGAGTTTTTCTTTATTTTTCCGCTCATTTAAAATTCAAAGATTATAGTTAAAGGTAATTGTATTATTTTACAGATAATTAATTATTTTATTTCTATAAATTAATTATAGAACTTTAATTGTACAAATGAAAGATATACACACAAAATATTTAACTAAGTAAATTGTTTATTGCCACTGTGATACGACTTCAAGATTTAACCCATAATACTCTAACTGTGGAGTTTACTGTTAATGTATGTCTGTCAACAGTGAGAAAGGCATTACTGAAATCCAAAAATAGCCATGCAGCATATTGTCCGGGTGAGAAGCTAGAAATAATGTGTGAAATAATTTGAAGTGTTGCCTGTTGAGTGTCATGTTGCTTTCGAAAACCATAGTGATTATCAGAAACAACACTCTATTTGTTCAAATGTCCTTCAACTCTGAAGTAAATAAGCTTTTCAAATATTTTGTTCAAAGTTGGCAACATACTAATTAGTCTGTTATTGCAAGACAGCTCTCGATCACCAGACTTAAAAATTGGCTCCATTCTTACCAACTTAAGTTGTTCAGGATAGTCTCCCCTCTTTGAACAGCAATTGAACATGTCACTCAATATGACAATGAATTTTCCAGCGCATAACTTAAGAAAATGCGCCCTTTTTGCAGTCAAATCCTCGAATAACCTGTGATACACTTCAACAGGACTTATAGGAGCGAAAACCAATGAATTATCATTAAATGGAATTATAACTAATCTTGATCTGAGTATGAATCTATTTATTCTTTCGGTAACGAAAATATGCCTATTTTACCATGTCGTTGACCTCATACCAATTTACCTAAGTCAGTAAATGCTTCTTTACTTAAGCTTTTAAGATATGAACAAGCAAGACTGCATGATCCCTGAGTACAAAAATTATACTGAAAGATGTGGGTTGTCACATAGAATTTATCTTATTCTAGTTAAAAACAGACTTCTTGGTATTTTTGGAATGAGATTGACGATATACTATTTTGAATTTTTTTTTTTAATAGTCATAAAACTCACTTTATTAATAATATATATTGTCATTTCTTAAACTTTTTCACCATGCAGTTTCTAACAAACATTTCACAATGTTTACTAAATACAGTTAATTTGATAGAAATTTCTTATCATCCTCGAGGGGTTCTTTATATAGAACTGTAGTAACAGCATAATATAAGACATTTTTTAGAAATATGTATTATAATCTTTATTTCTTTATAAATAACAATATTATAGAATGAATGCAAAACTGAATATCCAAATAAAAATCCTATATAAATCCTTTTTAGAGTTTTTTGGTAAATAAGTTTTTCTCTGTTAAAATATTCAAATATTCATATAAAAGAATATAAATTAAGACTCTTATTAATTTATTAATTTAACCGAACTTCAACTGATGGAATCAATTGTCATAGTTGTTCGTCAAATATTGGAGACATTCTGTTGGTGAATGGCGCAGTGCTTATCATGTTTAACTCTTCATATTGATGGGCTAGGGTTCGAGTCACTCCAAGGTACTTCTCATTCACTCTCAAATAAATCTACTTCATTAGGGAGCACGCCCCTGGTTATGATATAAGCCAAAATGGACTTAAAAAAATACCGCAGAAATGATCTGGAATGACAATTTTTATAAATGATTCCGAAGATTAAAACAAAATGAATTATTCTGAAATTATATATTAATTAATTTATTTAAATGCGATCGACATTAAATTTAGGAAATTGAAATTATGAACAGTTTGAAATCTTTATTTGTCTATAAGTAAGAATGAAATTTCATGCATCATTTATTAAGTAAAAATTAGAAAAATGTATATTTTTACATGAATCAAAGAGATAGAAATTGAAGGGGAGTAAATACTTAAATAAAAATGTTAAACCTTAAGTACCCAAAAACATAAAGCAATATATATTATATTATATATTGTATTAAACCTTTTACCCTATTTACAATTTTAGAGTAGCTGAAACTTTTAGTAAAAATAAACCAGAATTATAAATATGGTGGTACACAGCCTCCTTAATTAAATATTAATTGAAAAATACACTAAATTATATTGAATATATATCTGTTGTCGATAAATTTCCACCAAAGATAGGTTATATTCAACCACACGCAGGAGGGTAGTTAACTCCTGGAATAGTACAAAAGAAGGAAACAGAAAAAGTCACCGCTGAATCGATACTTGATGAAATAATCGTATATATAGACGTGTTGATAGAGTAAAACGTGATCTTTAATTTAGATCGTGAATCACGAGTGTCAGTTTTGGTCTTCTCCTTATTTAAACTTAAAGAAGAATCCAGGGGTTCATCTCTGTGGAAGAATTAATGAGGATTAAGATTGATTTATTCAATAATATATTTCAACGTAGATCTAAAAGGAATATTATAGTTATTTAATTAACGATATATATTTTATGTAATATATAACGATCCTATACTGTAATAAGTATAACACTAATCTAATACAAATAATAGGCTGTGTATCCATCACATATTTCCATAATGAGTATCTACTACTCCATGATGATATTATCTTTATATCTGAAATTTTGAGTATATGCAAATTACTTTGATTTGATTTTTTATTTTGATTTACTTTTAATACAAAGTTGTAGTCTTAAACGCTAATGAAGTCTAAGATTTATTTTAGCAGACTCACCTATCGTGACTGTAAATTGGAGTTATACCGTACTGTATATATCCAATTTACGAATGAAATAATTTCAGACATAACTGAAGAATTAACAAAATAGGTTTATTTCTGGGTAAATTAGATTAAATCATTCACCAAAGGGGTGAAGTAAGAGATTGAATAAGTTAAAAAGAACTTATCTTAATTAATAGTTTATAGACTTAATAAAACATGAATTGGTGACTTACCCAGCCATTTCGTTTAAATTTTCCAATTTGGCAACCCTTCTCTTTCTTCGGCGTCGCTTGCAGGGAATGGTTGCCAGGTGTAAATAACACGTAAGTGAAACTGTCGTTGTAAATGTTGTCAATGAAATTTGTGTTTTCGTCGAATAAACTGCGATAAGGAAACGATCTTTGCGATGGTTATCAAGACTCTCTGTAAAGAAACGTAGGAATTAATTTAATTTTTTTTTATTCCTTAATTAAAATACCATACTATTTTAAATTATAATAATATGTTACTTATTAAAAATGATGGCAGCTCTAAATCAATAACAGTATTGAAAGACCTTTAAATTTTATAATACTACGTTAATTAGCTATAGTGCGTTTATAGTTATACCAAAGAGCATTGATATTAAATCATAACAGGGAAAAATGTCACAGTATTGTAACCAATATCAAAATCTAGACTCACAATTAAGTATTGAATAATTTTAAAGTGAAATACTTTCGTAGAAATCAAGGAGAAATTATGCGTTTGTTAATTTCATTTATCTTCCGCTGCAGTTTTCATTAAAAATAATTATGATATTATTAAAATTAAAGTTATATCCTCCGATGACTCGTTACTTATTTAAATAATGATATTATAGAATAATCGCCCGATTGGTCAACAGTATTCATTATTTAAAGAAATTTTATCTGATTATAGAAGAGTTCAAAATAGTTCCTAACAACTAATATAACTCTTGTAAAATTAAATAAAGTCGTGAGGAATTTATTCTTGTAATAAATTTTAGCGGAAAAGATCAAATTTGTTAAAGATGTCAATTTATTATGGTATAAGAAATAAATTTGTACAAATTTGCACATATCATTCAAAAAAGTGAATAATTTTAAAAAGACGATGTTTGATTGTATGTACTGTATAACAATATTATAAAAAAATAGAAATATCCCACCAAATTTTTTCTCTTGACACAATTAAATGATAAATGAAAAATAATTCCAAATATATTCTCTGAGAAACTAGGTAGAATGTAAAATTCGAACTACAAACAAATTAATTTTATGTGTATAAATCACTACAATGGGTCAGGTTAGGTTAGTTTAGTTTATCCACCTTGTTATGTCAAATGTACAATTCGGATCCCAAACTTTTTCGCTAATGTAGAATTTGGACCACAACTAGCTTTAGGGTCCGAATTCTACATATCCGATGATCCTTCATAACAAAATTGTGTGAAATTGAATTTAAATGTTCATCTTGTGCATACTGGTTATGTAAGGGATACTATTTAGTTATAGACGTGATGATATTTTCTAAACTGATCCAAAATTTAACAAATTTAGTCGTCATCACTATTGAGTCTTATTATGATGCCATTTCATTAAACACGATACAGGTTTTCATGACATTTATTTTAATTTTTCGAGTGTTTTTTTTTTTTAGGGTTTTATAGAATATGTCTCCGGTAATATTTTTAAGTCCATTTTGGCTAATATCATAATCAGGGACGGCTTCCCTAACCATGTAGAATTATTCGATAGGCCTCAACAAGGCGCGAAGTCCCGTCCCTTCGGTTCGGAGGTCAGCCCGTAACCCGCTAAACCAACTTACTGGATTATCATTATTAAAAGATACAAAATTGATAGTAAAAATCTATTTCGGATTGTGAGAAAACAAGGCATTCATTAAATATGAAGCTGACAATGTTTTCCTAATATTTAACGAAATAACATCGTGGTATTCACCTGAGCTTGAGAGGTGAAACTTCATAATGATGATAGCGATAAGTGAGAATATCCAAAGTATATTCATGATTTATCAACCTTAAAATTGTCCTAGAAATTCAAAATCGATGTTTTTGTAATTATTTCATATTAAATTATCCTTAATGTCTTAAATAAAGTAACAAATTAATTAATGTGCATTTATAACCTGATTATTACATGCATTTTACTCATTTATCTATCAAGCGGATTATATTTTTCAATTTAATTTCATTGTTAAAAGAGTTTATATATTCCAAATAATAAATTTAAATCTAAGAATATGAGTTGATATATCTGAAAATATTAAATGTCCAATAATTCCTTTTAACTAAGTTCAAACGGGATTATTGTTTAATTTGATTACTATTGTTTAATTTTGTATATTTATATATATCCAATAAACATTTTTCATTTTCATCAGATATTTGGCAATGAAATAAATTCGAAACAGAATAGATTACCTATTGAATATTCTTTATATCTTTTACAGTTTTGAAAATTAAACAAATAAATAAAAATAACTTTTTTTTTAAATAGAATATTCTACTGTACATATAAATATTTTAAACCACATGTTAAACTTTCACTGTTCAACCATTATTGACAAGTGACATAATTTAAAAATTTAAACTTTAGGAAAATTTAACTTGAGGAAAATATTTTATCAATAAATTTATTATAAATTTCCTTATTTTTGGGCAAAATTTGTATATTTGTGCCGATTAATACTGCTTAGGGATATATTAAATATCTGTAATAATTCTACAATTTCCTAGAATGTGTAAAATGTATAAGAATGAGTAAATAATATTTTTATAATTTATTTTCTTTGTATCCAGCTTTATTTTTATTTAATTATTTAACTAGACCAAATAAATCTTTCAGTAACTTAATTGTGACTTAATTGTGACTTAATTGTGACTTAATAGTGACTTAATTGTGACCTAATTGTAACCTAATTGTGATTTATAATTGTGACCTAAATCTACAAGAAACTAAGTGACTGATATATTTAATTCATATTGACATTTTGTTTCACCAAATAGTATTTATATAAACGATCATATAAATTATTTTATATGTCCGACAATATCTTGGTATTTTTACTTAGATTCTTTCTAAGCTTCTAAAACTTAAGGATTTTGTAAGACATATATATATACATCTTACACCTTTTATATTACAATATTTCGAAAGATACAACCTTCCATTTTCAAGCGTTCTATACAACTAAATTTAAATTAAAAACAAAT
>JAJNBT010049994.1:0-10130 GCA_028455955.1 Notopais sp. p TS-2021 | reverse complement strand
TATTTCATTTATTTCATTTATTTCATTTATTTCATTTATTTCATTTATTTCATTTATTTCATTTATATATTTCATTTATTTCACTTATTTAATTTATTTCATTTACTTCATTTACTTCTATGTAAATGCAGTTGTTTCATTTATTTAAGAAATATTTGCATTTCGTATTTATTATTAAATAGAGCTTTCTTTAACCAATTATAGTTAACATTTTATACGTGTAATATTCTGAATAATATTCAGGCATCTATCTCAATTTGAAAACAATAAGTTCAATTCAAATTCATTTGATTATTTTTTGATACTTTTCTTTAATAATTAATTTCATTATTTTGTAACACAATTCGTCTCAAGTTCCTTCCCTTAAATCTTGAACTATTCTTGATCTCTCAACATTTAAAGGGATTTTTCCCTTTATATTGCTAAACATTAAAAGGGATTTTCCCCTTTATGTCGCTCAAGATTTAAAGGGATTTTCCCCTTTAGCGCAGTTTAATTTGAATCATTTAATGATTTAATGTTGTATGACTGACTTTCTTAATTTGCATCCAGGTTCCAAAGATGAAGAACTCAGTTAGAAAAAGATATTTTTTGTTTGATCTTAATAGGTTGAGCTATCCTTTATTAAGATTTTATTCTGGTTTAATCCCAGAGAAAGAAGATTTACGTTTTCTAAAGAATTAAATTGTCTTCAAGATTTAAATATTAATCATTTTAATTTATGTTAACGTTAATTTATATAAAAAATAAAAGATTTCTAAGTTAAATTAATATTATGCATCTTTACATAACTTAATAAATTAACAAATTAGTAATACAGAAATCTTATATTAAAATTAAATTATATTTCCCCTCATATGCATTAATTAATAAATATATTTTATGAGTTCTTTTCGTCTTAATTATATTATTTAGTTTATAATTGCTAGAAAATTCCCTTTTGTATAACTTATTTCACTTAAAAATTAAGTTCGTAACTATGATTATTAATTACAGATTCAAAATACTTAGTGCCTGGATATTTAAATAAGTTTTAATTAAATTACTAACCTAACCTAATAAATTAAACAGGGACACTATACCAAAAAAGAGATTGTCGATACACTAAAAATAGATTCAAATCAACAAAATTAATTATTCTGAAATATTTATTTAATGAATTTATTTAATACAACAATAAATCCTTTCAACAAATGGTCCGGGTAAATTAGTTGTTAAACGGTCCATACGAATTCGTAGTCAAACGGTCCATACGAATTCGTGGTTTAAATACAGAAAGTTTAAGTCAATATGCTAAGAAAATGAATACCTAACAAGAATTATTTAGCAAATTCATAATATATTATTTCTTGTTGCATGTAACTTGAAATTACTGTTTTGTTAACTGAGATAAAATATATGAATAATATACGACCATATAGCCTTTGGAAGTACTTCTGGTGTGTAAATAATGTAATTATCCCGGTGGGGCCCCCATTAATTATAAATTAAGTAAACAAAGCATTTGTAATCATCTTTTTTTACAAAGAAATGTATTTTTAACCAAAAATAATTTATGTGAAACATAAACTAAATTGGCTTCCAGAAACGTTTTACGACGAAAAATTCATAATAACAATACTATTCAACCTATAGCAACGGTCGTTAAACTGGGGGTCCGCTCTCGAGGGAAGTGTTTAATATTTATAGGGGTGGGGGTGCAAGGTAGTCAACGGTCAACATATGCCATTTAGTGGCTCTTTATGTCATATTATTATAAAAAAGTCATCCTATTCTCAAAGTCACTCATTCTGAAGAAGCCTTTCTTTAAATGATTTAATTTTTGTAAACTTTTTATCAATTACAAATAAAAACTTATTTACATTCTAAAAAGAAGCTACTGAAATGATTGACAATCGCTCGCTTTACCGATGAAATTGAGTCTGATTGGTATACGTTCAAAATTGAAGGCATGTTATTGGTGGGAAACATTTTTGAAAACTTCATTGCGATGCAGATTAGTTTTATAATGAAACGAAAATACGCTTCTCGTTTCGAAAACGATGAATATTCAATCCTTGACATAAAAGGAGAAAACTTTGATTTGGTTTCACATGCAACAGAAATTAATTGATCTAAATATCTATTATGTGGCAGGCACACTGATAAGCACTATGTACTTTTATACTTTTAGTTGTTATTTAACACTCACCAAAATATGGAATAATAATTTTATTTCCATGTATAATATCTGTATATAAACATACTAAGTTTCAATTACTGATAGCTAAAATGTTACACAATAAAGTATTTTTTTTCAAAATCAAAATTAAATTATGATTAAACTAAAATAAATCAAAGTTTTAAAAAATGTTCAAATATTGTATATATTTCCAGCGTTAATATTAATTTATTTTTGTCGATATTTTGGACAATATTTAATATGTGGATACAAAAATAAAGTGAATATTTCTAAGCTATAAGATATATAGTTTCACATTTTGCGTTATTATCATCCATTAGATGATTACGGCACATTATATTGGCTATTATTATAAAAATGTGGATATTAAGTTATTGTCCAATGTCATAGAAGACTAAATTAGACTGTAATAGAAGGCTAAATTAGACTGTATATAATAGACTTACAGATAATCACCTGCAGGGCGGAGCTCTCGGTCCATCGAACTGGGTGATAATTCTCTGTCTGACACATACGTCATACTTGCTTTTCTATTCCGACCAATCGCAGCCTATCTTCTTTTCTGATTGCAAGTGTATTATTATTACATAGATTGATTATATTGTAGTTTATTCTTGTGGAAACTGCGAAGTCGACTGGAATACTGAATTTTTTTTTATCAAATTAAAAATATATTTCGGAAACATATTTTAATTCACATTATTTCGGTTTCAAACTTAAACAAGAATTAACAATTATGTTAAATGTTGCCTTGAATCAACATAAAAATGATATAAAGTAATTATATCAATCTATTCAAATTTATTTAAGAACAAAAATACAGATGAAATTCTGTTTGTTTTTCCTCTTCCTAATTTGAATATAATATCAACGAACCTTGGTCATTAGTTGGACGTTGATCAATATCCTGAAAACCAAATATCCTATACACCAAAAGTTCAAAGACAAAAATACGAAACTTCTAAAACTTTAGGTTAGGTTAGGTTAAAAATCGATTAGGTTAAAGTCGATACATTTTGGAAATTTGCCGTTTCGGAATTTTTTTGTTCGCGATTTTTGTCCTTTCGGGATTTTATAACCCTAATTCCATTAAATACATGGTCTTTTGTCGGATTTATTCTACTTGCTCTTTTGGTCCTTGCTTTGTCATTCTATCCTTTTATTTTAAGAAATGGTACTTGTCGATTTAATCACATAATTGCAATTGTTATATACATAGGCCATAAATTTACACTTAACAAATCGTGACACATCAAAGTAATGTCAGTTCTTAATAAATAATAAATATTACATAAATGTATTAATTTAATATATCTTAATATTTTGACTGATATTTGAACGTAACAATTAAATAGATTTGTATTATTTTACTTCTTATCAAGGTAGTATAAGTAAGTATGTGGTTTGCAAACCTTCACCGACGACAATTACTAAATAGAAAAGTAATCCCACTATTTTAAGTAATCCCACTATTTTAAGTAATCCCATTATGTTAAGTAATCCCAATATTTTAAGTAATCCCAATATTTTAAGTAATTCCAATATTTTAAGTAATCCCATTATGTTAAGTAATCCCAATATTTTAAGTAATTCCAATATTTTAAGTAATCCCAATATTTTAAGTAATCCCAATATTTTAAGTAATCCCATTATTTTAAGTAATCCCAATATTTTAGGTAATCTTAATATTTTAAGTAATCCCATTACATTAAGTAATCCCATTATTTTAAGTAATCCCAATATTTTAGTTAATCTCAATATTTTAAGTAATCCCAATATTTTAAGTAATCCCACTATTTTAAGTAATCCCAATATTTTAAGTAATCTCACTATTTTAAGTAATCCCATTACATTAAGTAATCCCATTATTTTAAGTAATCCCATTATTTTAAGTAGTCCCAATATTTTAGGTAATCAAAATATTTTAAGTAATCCCAATATTTTAAGTAATCCCACTATTTTAAGTATCCCATTACATTAAGTAATCCCATTATTTTAAGTATATAATCCCAATATTTTAGGTAATCCCAATATTTTAAGTTGTCCCACTATTTTAAGCATTTCTATTATTTTAAGTTGTCTCACTATTTTAAACATTTCCATTATTTTAAGTTATCACTTTATATTAAGTAATCCACTATTTTAAGTAACCCTCAATCCAAAATGCGAAGGGATGAAGGGAACAAAATAATACAATGCAATTAAATTTAATTATTATTAGATCTAACGCATAGACCTCATTAAATATAATTAACTTGTATCAACCATACTCGGGTCATGAAATTTATGTCTGACTTTTATGTAGTATCAAATTATTAATGATAATAATAGAGGACATGTTTGACTAACTTTCATAAATTTTTCACAAATTGATCATTGGAAAATTGAAAAATGATCGCCTTGGACCCTTACCGATAAAATGTTATCCAACCCCTAAAAATGGAGTCCTATTATAAACTCACATACAGTATATTATAATTTATAGGACACGGATTGGTCATCCCTAGCTTATAATATAATATACTTATTTTTTAGGACTTTGTCCGCTTTTTAGGGGTAAAAGGAGTAATTTTTGACTGAAATATTATTATTTGATAAATAAATGTCGGGTCCAAGTTTAAAACACCGACACCGTTCGTTTCAAGTTTATATTTAAACAGGTATGCCGTATATGACCTAACGTAACCTAATTACCTGACGTAAATTAACTAACCTGTAGCCTAAATAGGGAAATTTAATTAAATTTTTTATTCTGTGAATTGTTATTTATATAGGTAGCATTCAATGTAAATTAATATTCTGTTATTACCTAATACCTAACAAGACAATAATTGTAAGTTATTTATTTTCATTTATAAATAAATCTAATAAAACGTCATGAAACAAAAATTCCTATGTCATTATATACAGTAAACTACATATTGTCCAATCAATATTTGAAAAACTTTGTATGTAAAAGAAGAATATTTTAAAGTTGCACCCTCAATCGATGTAAACAAATGAGACATATTTGCATAGAGAAGAAGTATCATGACTGTATGAATATTCAAAGAAACTTTGCATACAAGAGACTATTGTTTAAGGTCGGAGTGAATTTATCTATCAGTTAAATTCGCATTGTGTCCTAAATAATAGGATTATTTTCAAATCGTATATGTGCAACCATTGTATGAAGCAGACGAGAGGAAACATTATACTCGGCCTATATCTATATACTACGACCCACTTAAATTTTAGTGAAAATTCACACGTTTAAAAATGAATCGTATCCTCGATATGATTAAATTATTTCAATATGTTTTCTATATCATCGACGTTTTAATTCACAATAAATGTTTCGTAGAAAAAAGATCCCCAGAAACATATTTTTGTAAAAACTTGATCCCTACAAACATAATTTCGTAGAAACTTGATCCCCACAAACATAATTTCGTAGAAACTTGATCCTCAGAAAAATATTTTAAAAGAAACTTGATCCCTACAAACATATTTTTGTAGAAACTTGATCCCCCATACACATATTTTCATAGAAACATGATTCCCACAAACATACTTACGTAGAAACTTGTTCCCCAGAAATAATTTTTCATAGAAACTTGATCTCCAGAAACAAATCTTCATAGAAACTTAATCCCCACAAACAAATTTTCGCAGAAACTTAATTCCCATACAATAATATTTTCATAAAACTTTATCTCCAGAAACATACTTTCGTAGAAACATGATCCCCAGAAACATATTTTCGTAGAAACTTGATACTCAAAGCATATTTTCGTAGAAACTTGATATCCACAAACATATCTTCACAAACTTATTTTCGTAGAAACTTGATCTTCACAAACATATTTTCGTAGAAACTTGATGTCCACAAACATATTTTCGTAGAAACTTGATCTTCACAAACTTATTTTCGTAGAAACTTGATCTTCACAAACATATTTTCGTAGAAACTTGATCTTCACAAACATATTTTCGTAGAAACTTGATGTCCATAAATATATTTTCGTAGAAACTTGAACCCCAGAAACTTATTTTCGTAAAATCTTGAACCCCACAAACATATTTTCATAAAAACCTGATCCCAGGATACATATATATGTGTTTTCATAGAAACTTGAACCTCAGAAACATATTTTCGTAAAAACTCTGTTCCCAGAAACATATTTCTGTAGAAAATTGCTTCCCAGAAACATATTCTCTTGAAACTTGATCCCCACAAACATATTTTCGAAGAAACTTGATCCCTAGAAACATATTTTCGAAGAAACTTAATCCACACAAACATATTTTCGAAAAAACGTGATTCCTAAAAACATATTTTTATGTTAAATCTTCTTATTTTTTGTTAATAAAGAACCGTCAACTTTTCATATTTAACTATTGATTATTCTATAAAAACAACCATTATAATAATAAACCTATATGTATTTCGATAGACACCAGCATTAAACAAGTTCAATGAATATTTTAAAAATCTTTCTAATAACGTAATTGAGTTCTAGGCTCTCACTGACACAAATTTGTAAAAAAGTTTCTGCTTCGCATTCTGAAAACGAATTCAGACCTTCAACTTTGTTTATGAATAAGACTATTTTTATCTAAAATTCAAACCTGCCTGACATCTCGAAATAAAATCAATGACAAAAGTATGTTTTTGAATAATATATTGCTCCCAGTGACATAAAATGGAGGTCAAGTTTACATAAGTCGCAGTAAGGTTGAATTTAACTTTCTGTATACACTTGGCTCAGGTTTTTTACTGTGTACGTTTTTACACTGTTCTTTGTTTAGATGAATTAAACACCCATGTAAGCCTACGTGTGCATAAACTATTTAATAGGCCTAAGAGAAGGTCATGCACACTAAACCATGTGTATATATTTACCTAACATTAAATTTGAACCTATATCTATCGAACTAAAATTTTCAATATCAATATTATTTCCCAATATCAAAATATCATATCTATACTTCTTAAAAACAAGAGATACATATTTCTCGCCATGCTTTTGATATGTGCCTATATAGTTCTAGATCTGGGAAATAAATTAATTATATAGACGGTCTGCAATCTGACTTTCTTAAGTCTCAGCTGCAAAATATTATTTTCAGGATTTTATTACACCGGATAATGGACCCAATTGTTTTCTAGTCTATTACAACGATCAAATTAACCCGTGTAATTGCTTGTAGAACATTTAGAAACTTGTTAATTGGATATATAATTATTATATATCGATGCGATTATAGTCCACGAAATGACCGCTTCCGCCATTCAGATACCAATAAATGATAATTTGTGATTATACTTTCAAATTACATATAAACAAAGATTTAGTGACAAGAAAGCGAAGTTTAACATTACGTTTATTGGATCTTGTAATCAAATTGTTCTTTTATGGATATAGAATGGATCATTTTAAATTTACGAATTTAGCTCTATACTCCGATTTTTACTTCTGCTCCATCGTGGAATTAATTCACTAGAGATTATAATGCATTATCGTTTTAAGAAACCTAACCAAAAATAACCCGTCCGAACCTAACCCAACCTAACCTAACCCAACCTAACCTAACCTAACCTAACCAAATCTAACCTATCCTAACCACACTTCATTGGGGGCTTCATCTTAAAGTGTAAATTTCTAGGCTTGGCCTTGAATTGATCCTCGTTTTTTTACAACCAAATGATAGATTTTTCTTTTGTTTCTTAATATAATTTAAGCCAAAATGACTTAATTTCAACATTAGAATCTGAGTTGATTGTGTTTCCCCTTTATAACGAGATGTAATCTACTTTGATCACTAAACTGACATCAAATATTCATCATCGTACATACAACAATTACTCCAATCAGTTTCTTGCATCCTAAATAGGCTACCGATAAAATTATTCGAGTCAGTTAACATAATATAGGACAAGTTATTTATTAATATTGAACAATAGTTACAGATATTAGATAACAAAACTAAATAATTAAACTAATTTCATGTAAGTTTTTGTCCATCGCAGATTTGTGCCAAAAGTAACGCTTATAAATTTAAAATTTTACTTTTTTTTTACATTTCAAGTGAACAATATGTTTAATTCTTCATTTTTCTTCTTAATTATTTTAGTTTAGTTGTTTTTCCAATTGTTATTCGCTGTTTTAGAGAATAACAAAACAATTTTGAGTCATCCCCTACCACTACAGTAAATAGTGTTAAGTAATTCAATAATGGCTGTAATCAGTGTTCCCTCTAAAGTCTAAACAAATTACAAAATTCACGGGATATTGTATATAATTTAGAGCGAAAATTTATTACGAATAACTTGATGATGTTATTATTGTAGTCTTATGAAAGGAAAATTATCATCAATCAATATTAAAATTAATTAAAATCTGTAATCACTTAAAATTAAATTTTTTAAAATGAATACTACTTTATTATTCACGAATATCCGAATTATTCACATTAAAAATACATAATTAATCCATTTTGAAAATGATTAAATTTAATACAGATCATTTAAGTGACTATTTGTGAAAGTCACCAGAGTCGGTGAATATAAAGTCTATAGAGGCCAATTTATATTCCCAAAATTAATCATTTCTTTGGCAACCATTTTTCATCCACCTTAACAATGGAGCAAACTTACAATTTTCTCCTGGTTGCATTCGATGAAAAGGAAATTGGTTGGAAGTATTTTGAATTCGTCTCAATTTTCGTTTAATTTTAGTCTCTCGCAAAAACCAATTGAGCTAAATGCACGTATTAACAAATTGAAATAGAAGCTTTTACAATTAAAGATCGAATTATTTCCAGTGTATATGCAAAAGGTAGTTTGAATTTAGAATCTGAAGCACAATATTTAAATCGCTATTTTCTATTCAAAATATTTATATTCAATTTTATTAACTATAGATTCATTTCTATTGAATTTGCATGTTATAATAAACAATAATCATAAATATTCCTAAAGATAGTCTATACGGCTGAA
This sequence comes from Notopais sp. p TS-2021, assembly GCA_028455955.1. Lineage (NCBI taxonomy): Eukaryota > Metazoa > Arthropoda > Malacostraca > Isopoda > Munnopsidae > Notopais > Notopais sp. p TS-2021. The sequence continues at coordinate 966 of JAJNBT010049994.1, read as the reverse complement.
ACGTGTTGGCTATGTTATAAATATGAATTGTTGAAGATGTTTTAAAGGTTTGATAACACTCTGCCAGTACTTTATAATAATATATTGGCTACAATATTATTATAAATATGATATACATACATAATATAATTTAAGATAATAGTCAATGTTAATTTCTTTTTGGTTTGGTACTTTTCATTTTCCATCTGAGATATTATTACTCTATATCATTAACTATGTGGCTTCATATGTCATCTGTGACATGTTAAATTCATTTTTAATAATCGATTGGTATTTATTTATGCGAATACTCGATGAAGTTTTGGTATTTTTCTATTATTTTCCTCATTTTATGGTTTGGAAATTTAATCCAGTTAACTCTAAATGTACAAACTAACCTAACCTAACCTAAAGAGGAGAATAACGGACGTCTAGATTTTTATGTGAAAGGGTGCTTCTCTTCACTTGGTCATTTCATAAAGAGAGTATATTAACTTGATCTGCTTTTTTATAAAATCCCAAACTTCGAAAGATTGCAAAGTTAATGAGAAGTTACAATATATATATTTTAAGAGATGTTTCCTGTCTTCTGCAGTATAATTTTTTCCTTAAGAGAGTTCTCATCTGATTTGTGCATGTCTTCATACAATCCCGTATCAGAACTTCTTCATTCTTCAGGGACTTATTCTTGCCAAAGATAACATTGGTATCGTCTTCTTTAGCATCTTCAGCAGTAATGTTTGATTGCATTTCTATTCCATTCGACCAATCCACTTCTTCACATCCTCCATTGGTCGAATCTCAGTGCAGTTTAACAAATAATCTGCTTTTTATTATTGTGTCTGGTTCAATTACTGATTAGGAGATTCTTAATTTCCTCAGAGAAAGATAAGATTTTGTGTTTATTATTTACTGTTAGAACGTTAAAACATATAATTTCGAAGTTTAATTTTATATATTTAATCAATAGGGAAATTTTTTTTCAAT